>JAYJMB010001536.1:0-16496 GCA_036873735.1 Pouteria campechiana
TCAAGTGTCAAGAGCCTTGCATTCAAACCTTTTTCAACTTTCTTTGAAGGCTCCCAACCACTTTTTGGTAAGATCATGTACTTCTGCATTTAATTTTCAGAAACTTTTCCATATGCTTATTATGAAATACCTGTGCTTCAAATTTTGATATTCATTCTTTGTAAATTCCTTGAGTTAGTGGTTGAGATTAGACTCAAGAAGAGTTATGACTATCTGAGTGCACATAAGAGCTATTTATTCAAGCCGCCTAGAGCTAAAATCAAGAAGAATGTTAGGAGAACTGTGAATACGCCCCCTAGAGCTAGAATGTAGAAGAGTTCTAGGAGCATTGTGTTTATGGCCCCTAGAGTTGGAATCTAGAAGAGTGCTATTGAGAATAGTGGAATCTAAGATATTAAGAGGAAAGTGTTCTTGGAAGAGTGGGGTAAAGTGTTTACTCTAACAACTATAAAAATTTTTGTGTCTTATTTACTTGTGATTTAGTCGATTAAGTGATTGATTGTTTGAAGGACTATTAATCCTAAAAGAGTTGAGCAATAATTTTTAAGTACTTAATTCAACCCTCCCCTCTTGGGTTTTTGCCTAATCTTTAGGACCAACAATAACTTCACCTACTTAGCTTTCCCAAATAGATTGATGTTTTTATTTTGTCCATGGTTGAGGAGCTACTTCTCCTATTTTGGCTCTAATCAGAAGGCAGTTACACAATAATAAGTTTTTTTTCTTCTAAATTTTCTTCTTCTTCTTGTTCTTTAGTAGATTTAATAATTTTTTCTTCTTCTTATCCAGTAGATTCCTAATCATCCTAGATAGGGTTTTTATAAATTCCACATCATCATCCTCCCCCTCACTGCATGAGGAATTTGCACTTCCATGGCTACAAACTAACTTCATTTTTTCCCCTTCCTTCTCATTCCTTAAAACTTCATGAGTCATTAAGAACCCCATCAGTTCTGCAATGCAAGGTTAGTTCAAATCTTTGGCCTTTTCAATTATTGTGACTTTTGGCATCCAATCGTCTAGTAGAGACCTTAAAATCTTCTTAACCTATGTGAACAAAGAATCTCATGGCCTAAATTTTTTAGGCTGTTAGTGAGTCTCAAAAATCTAGAAAATATTTTAGAAATTGACTCATTCCTAAGCATGCAGAATGACTCATACTCTTGGATAAGCAAACTAATGCTAGCTTCTTTCACTTGGCTTGCCCCCTCATAAAATGCTTGCAAATGGTTCCAAATTTTCTTAGCAGTTACAAACAAGGATATTTCCTCAAATTTAGAAGGAGAGAGAGCACAATATAGAGCATTCTTAGCTTTGACATTTAATTGAACTACTCTAATGTTCTGGTTAGTCCATTGACTCTCCTCTAAAGTGGAGAGCACCACTCTTACTATCTTCCAATACTTATAACTATTGGCAATAAAAAATTTCTTCATCTTCATTTTTCAATAACTATAATGCTCCCCATTAAAATTAGGAGGTCTAATGATCGATGGACCCTCCTTGATTCCATAAAAATTGTTTGCCATAGGGGATATAGAAGGTCCGACTTAGATTGGAATACTTATTCGAGACCTTGAACTATGAAGTTTTCTAAACAAGCTTGACATATGCCTTGGGATTGTAATGATATTAAAATATTGAATCCCAATTTTAGTGTCATGCTTTGATACCAATGTTATACCTTGACCTGCTATGATACGCAGGTTATATGGCAAAACTGGAATCCTACATGTATGGGGAAATCAAATAGTATGTGCAAGTGTAGAAAATAGAATGCAATAGAAGCACACCAACATGTAGTGGAATGCAGAACTCATACATTGGTTTTATCAAGCTCACCAGAAACTTATAATGTTGATATTTTTTGAACTCATCAATAACTCATACAAAGATAGTTTTCCATTGAGCTTACCAACAACTCATATAAAGATGATTTTTTAAGAGCTAACCAGTAACTTCCCTTGGTTTTTAGAGCTCACTAGAAACTCTAAATACAAATACAAAGTGTACATGAAAATACCTCTAACTAAGCCTAAGTGTGCATACTATTAAAGCTCAACAATAAATAATAAAATAATAAGCACTTTATAGTGAATTTGAACTTGCTTGAAGTGGTAATGATGTGGCCTTGAAGCTCCTTGATCTTGACAGTACCTTAGAGTGAATACACTTTGGAAAGAATGAGTTAGTTGTTGTTTTATTCTTGTTTAGCACTTGAAACCCTCAAGCATCTTGTTTCTTTTCAATGAATTATCTATTTATGCAATCCAAAGAGACTTAGGACCATTTAGAATAAGATCATTGTGAGATATAGCAGTTGTAGCACTATGGATTTTCAACCATTAGACCGGCATGGGCCTGCAATCGACTATGCCCCAGGCAATATGATAGGAAGTTGCTCTATCAGTTGTAACTATCCAATGAGAATACTTCTCCATGAAGCTCCGTAGGCAGTATTGTAGGTAGCTGGCATACCGGATGCACCCTTCAGAACCTTTGAAATGCCTTTGAAGTTCGAAAATGCATCTTTCCTTTATAAAATCTTAGCAAAAATATCATTAGCTTAATTCAAGTCATTAACAAGTTTTGTTAATCATTAAAACCAAACTCTTGAACTCAACATTTTCTACACTGAAGAAAGAATCATATTTCATCCTTTCATATCATTGTCACCCCCCTTTCTACATTAAGTCACTAAAGAGAGAACCATATTCCATCCTCTCAAATCATCTTCACTCTCTTTTCTCCACTAAGGGTGTGTTTGGCAACAAGGAAAAAAAAGTGAAATTGTTTTCCACCTTTTTCACTCCTTTTACATATTTTGATGTGATTTGATATTTTAACTACTTAATAACTCTCATTTATTATTATTTTTATTTCAATCAGTATTTTACATCTTTTCATACAAAAAGCCTAATTATTTTATCTTTTTTATATTACATCACATCACATTTTCTCTTTTTCTTTATTTTTCCTCATTCCTTTCCCCCTATTTTCCCTATTCCCAAAATGCATCCTTATTGTCATTTCCAATCCACCTAGTCATCCATATTGTCTTTCGGAAGACATTGTGGGTAGTGACAACTCTTATTTTTGCTTGACGGAGATGGAAGAGGGTAATGAATCCTCAATTTCATTATTTTTTTACTGTAACATGGATATGGAGGGATTATTTTATCCATAAGTTCATCTTGAATTAGGTTTTTTCAACTATGATAGGTATCTTTCTATGCAGAGTGTGTTTTTTTATGTAAATTATGTCAACAACGATAGGTGCATTCTATGACTGATAATTCTTTGCTTGCTGAAATTAAGGAAATTTTTTCTTTAGAAAAATAAATGCACAAACGTTAACATACACGGAAATAGCATTGGTGAAGTAGCCTTTGGGTGAGAGAGTATGGCCACCCAATAGGGGCCACATGTATGCAAAAACCCATGTAGTTTGGTTTGATGGGGGACCAACCTTTATGATCCTATATTTTAAAATTACTTTTTGAGGGTTCCAATTGTTATTTCCTTTTTCAAGGGGTTCACATTGGTTTTGCCATTGAAAAATCATCCAAAATATATCCATCCTTAATATATAGAAAAAAACTTCTATTTGTCATTGGTAAGTACATCCCCCTCATGTTTTAAAATATAGATTATTAGGTTTTAGCTTGATGTTTGATAATGGAATCTAATTAAAAAGTGTGGCTAATGTCATTAGCACTACATTATTTATGGCATAAATTAATTGATTTATTTATGGATTAAATTCCTATAAGAGCTAGTAAACGATATTGGATTTGTTGAGTATAGGAATATGGTTTTAATAATAAAAAAATTGGTCTATAACTGGAACTCAAACTAATAAAGTTCTGCTAAGATTTGGAAGTGATATGGTTAAAGAATGGTTGAACTATTTTTTAGTATAATAGTTGCAATGATATTAAGAGTCCAAATGTATGATAAGTGGATGGAGATTATAATACGAATGTTATTAACATGTGTAAAATCAAGCCATCAATTGCAAAAAAATAAAGAAATAGACAAATATGAACTTACATGAATTATCAACTTGAGTTCAATTTAAATGTTTTTTTGCTACTTTGTCAATCATTAGAAAAGGAAAAATTGTAATAATCGAACGTGCAATAAACTCAATTTATCATGATTTGAGTCAATGTATGTTTGAAAATTTTCAATATGTAGCTATAGTAATTGCTACAATATTGATGCCATAGTAATAGGGGATGGTTGTTACTATTCACACTGCTTACTAAAACTACAACCGCTTGCGCTTATCGCTTGTGGGGCTCTAGCAAGTGTAGGAAAAAATTTCAAGTACTATTTATACTACCCACAAAAACTGTAGTCACTTGTGCTTGCCACCTACAATTTGATCACGATACTGCTACCTCCAGCACCTACCACCTACGGTGTTCTAGTAAAGACACAACTCCCTGACCATCCATAGTCGATGTTGCAGCCGCCTTCAATGCACCTGCCACTTCAAATGGTCAAAAATATAGCTATTGAAATGCCTTGAAAGATTCCCTTATTACCTCCAATGGTTGGAAATGGATGAATAACTATAAAAGAAATATAGTTTATACATAAGAAGAGAGATTAAAGGGAGTGCAAGAGAAAGTAAGCCATAAACTTCGAATATTCAAGTGTTCATGCATCAAAGAAGCCTTTAAGCATCCACCTTCTATAACTCTATAATCAAGGCTCTTTAGAACAAAAAGTAAGACTTCAAATTATCAAGAAATCTTTCAATGTATCATCTTCAACTACATTCAAAGCTTCCCTTGAGCATATAAAGAAACATTACAAAAAATGTAATTTCTTTGCTTTCTTATTTCTACTTTTGTATCTCTTGAGCTAGTATTGGAGACCAATCTCAAGAAGCACAAGGGTGATTATTGGAGTATGTATTACAATCAACTTGTTGGTTTTTATTATGCCCCTTTGAGTTAGAATCAAGAAGAGTACAAGAGGCACTAAGTAATTATGCCCCCTTGAGTTGGAATCAAGAAGAGTATAAGAGGCGTTGAGTGATTATGCCCATTTGAGTTAGAATCAAGAAGAGTGCAAGAAGCACTAAGTGCACATGCCCCCTTGAGCTAGAAATAAGAAGAGTGCGGTGGTACAAAACTGTACTAGTTGGTGAAATAGTGAAACCCAAGACACAAAGGTTTATGCTTAGAAGAGTAAAGTAGGGAGTTGTCTCGAACCACTGTATATCGTGCTTACAGTGTGTCATTGGTTTATTTTCTTGCCCTTTACTTTTTATTACATATACTTTAGCATCATTTGAAATAAGGGAATTTTCTAAGTTTTCTAACCTAGTATACATGGGCTCTAATTGGCTTTGGAGTTGTTGTTGGTTGAGGGAGGTTGATTGGGCAGAGGTAGGTTGTTTGAATTTAGAGTGAGAGGGATGAGTTGAGGGTTGTGTGATGGTTTAAATTATAATTCCTTGCAAGTGTATAAATGTATAGCAATATAGTGTGCAATGCACATAGAATGGTCAAACTGACTTAATTAGTTTTAGTCATTGAACTATTCTAACCTTAAAAAGAATGTATTTATAACTAAACATACATGGAATAATGTTTGGCATAAATTTAGAATTTCAGAAACTTAATAGAATGTAAGTAAATAAATGACTAAAATTAATGTAGGTAATTAGCAAGATGCAAAGGTCTAAGGACCCAATTTCATCACTAGATTATACTCCTTTGCTAATGGAATGTTGGATTCCATACCTCACTTGGGTTCGTTGTTTCAAAAGTAAGATTATTACCATTAGGTTTTAGGTTTAAATCAAGTATTTTTACTCATTCCAATTACGTATAGTGTGTAACAATTACATATAGTGTGTAACATAATTGAGTTGAAAACCCATTAAGCTCAAGAACATAAGAACCAAAATAATATGGTTTAGCATATGGTGTCTACCTTAACCATCTGTCCTTCTAGCATTTGGTGTCTACCTTGACCATCTATCCTTCTCATTTAAGGGAGCTCATGGTTTAGCATATGTTGTCTACCTTAACCATGCTTTGATAATTAATCTAACTTATAATATTGGTGATCAAGTAATAAAATAAGCTAAATCATTGCAAACAGCATCATGAATGAAATAAGATCATATAACATTAATAACCAATGATCCATAACAAAGAGTATCAAAAAGGGTTACGTTTTCACCCTAAAAAAAGAGATTTAGTTCATAAGAAAAACTAAAACAACTCCTTTAGACAGGATGATCTTAATGAAGAACATCTTCTCTCCTTCTTTCTTACTTGCAATCTCCCCTTTTTCTCCACAAGAAAACTCTAAGAAGTCGGCCTCCAAACCTTGGAAAAAACTTTCCAAATGGAAGTTAGAAGAACCCTCAAAAACCCCCAATTATGCAATGCAAAAAATCCAAAAAAATATTGGGCTGCCACTGGCACTGGCTTACTGTTCGGCAAGTGGTGGTCATGTATCTTGGCGCTGGCCGAGCCGACTTGGCTTCTTTTTTGTACCTTGATTTTTGCCCTTTTGCAACTGTTTTCTTTTCCATCCTTTGAGCTTCTTCTTTTCCTTCCATTTTACTTCTTCTTCATCTTCCAGACACCTAGAAAATCTAACAAATAAGTATGAAATTATTCTAAAAGAAATGATGATTTGCAAATAATTAAGCTTAAACATAGATATTGTAAGTGAATGAAATTCACTCATCAAATACTCCCGAACTTACTTATTTGCTTGTCCTCATGCAAACTAGAAACATAAAAATATGAAAGATATAACTATAATATAGTAACAACACACAAACTCACAAAGGATACAATGAACATTCATCTTAGTCATTAATCAAAAACCTCCATAAAATAAGCATAGTTAAGAAGAACTATCAAGATATCACATATGATAATTTTTAACCCGAGCCTTTTCCTTTTCACCTTAGATTCCATGTGCATGTGCAAAAATTATAGCCATTTTAATCTACTTGTTTTCACACTTAAATTCATTTAAGAAACTGAGTAATACATACTCAATGCAACCCTAAGAATTCATAAATTAAACCAAAGAGATTACTTTGGATGAGCATTTGATATTTTTGTGGGCTTTATTACTATCACATCTTCATATATTTTTTAATGTGATCCCTCCTATTATTTAGGTTGTATTACTATCACACCCCCAAACTTATTTTCTTTCTGAATCATAGGGATGTGATCCTCCCTATTACTTGGTCTGTATTACTATCATACCCCAGAACTTATTTTCTTTTTGAATCATAGAGATGTGATCCCCCTTATAAACAATGAGTTTCTACTATTGTTTTACTTTTATCTCATCTAATGCTTGTCTCAACATAGTTATAATGCATTCTAGAATCAAAATTGAACCATGCATACTTAGTCTTCTAAACTTATGGTAAGCATTCAAAGATTTCAAAAGAAATGACTAATTCAATGTGATTAATGTGTATAAGGAATTTGTAGCAGATTAGATAAAGGATCAAGTCAAGCATTATAGACATAATGATTTCTAACATTTTCAACTTAACTATTGCAAAATTTCACATACATGTCATTGGTTTTATATGATGACCCTGATCAATGTTTAAAAGACACAACTCAATCAAATAGAGCACTCAACATAGAGATTTATACATAACACATATGCTATTCAAACTAGACAAACAAACTAAACACAACACACAAACTAAACTAACTGCAACAACCCCCAAACTTAGACACATACAGCCATAAATAAAATGTTAACACCCCCAAACTTAAACATAATATTTTCCTCAATGTAGAAGAGCAATGGAAAACAAGGACTTCCTTGAAATGGATGGATCACTCTTTTGAGCTTTTAATTTCGCCCAACTCGAAGCTTCATCTGGTACATCAGGAAGAATTGGTGGAGGTGAGAAGATAATGGAGCTGTCGCCTAGTGATATATTGCAACTCCAGAGCATGGCAGCAAGAGCATTATTGTGGTCCACCATATATTTATACATTTTCTGTTCTTCATCATTTGCCTCATATAACATTGAACACCTTAGCAAGAGAAGGTGCTTTAGAAGAAGACTCCTTCATGGGTCTCTGCTAAGGAGAGCTTAGTGGTGAAGATGAAGGACTTGCTCTTACACTTTTATGCATTATCTTCTAAAACGTATCTAGAACTGCATCATTGATTACTAGAAGAGGTTGTTGAAGTTCCTCTTGAGAAATGGTAGGAACTCCAACCATGAGATACAACGACAGATAAGTGAAGGGTGTCCCAGTCCACTTGTGAGCCTCCCTGTGATGAAAGAGATGATGGAGTGGTCAATCACTCAGCCCACATCAATGGACAACCCTATTTGAATAGCATAGTTGAGAACAACTCACCCCCTTGTAACATTAGACACATGGTTGGAAGGAACATTTTTGTTGAAATGAAATAGTGTCATGCCTTGCTTGTTGCCTCCAGCTGCCCTCTTAGAAAACTTATTACCCTACCATTCTGAGTGTTCCACTTGTAGCTTGATTGAGTAAGGTATGATATGATGGCATTATAGTCAGGTCCTTGCTCAATCCAAGTGGAGTATTCGTCTTCTTCAATGTCATCCAACTCATAAACTTGGTTGATAGCAACTCTATCAAAAGGGACCATCTTTTCATGTACTAGTGCTTTAAGAACTCTCAGGTTTGCTCTAAACTGTTCTTAGGCATTGGCATAAAACTCCCTAACCAATGGCACCACTGCCACCTCTGGTTGAGCTATAAAGTGCATCCAATACCAAGCTTGAATATGGTTGGTTATATCACTATAAGTTGTATCAAAGCCTCTTTCTCTTATACCTTCTCGATTCACTAGAGAGTTTTTAAAAATGTCTTCAACTCGATCATTGAAGAACGTGGGTTTAGGTGGTGCATTAGGCCCTCTTGTCTGCCTCTTCTATGAGGGTCCGACACAAGTAGATTTCCTTGGAGGCATGGCGACAAACCCAAATATAATGAAAGTAGAAGCACAACAACTCGAGCACTCAAAATGAAGCAACTCTACCAAGCTTCCTCTTAACCAAACCACACAACTCCACTTTACTTTGAAAGAACAACAAGCACTATCCAAAATATGTGCTTACACCACAAGAAAGAGGTCACTTTCTTTACCAAGGCATTTCATCAAATATGTAGCATGCACATTGGAATTTCTCAACAAATGCCTTGATAACTCCTCCAATTCAACTTTAATATACACCCACTTCCATCACATACATTCTTGCAACATTTGCCAAACAAAAATCAAACACAACCTAGCTTAAGCAATTCATCAAACACTTCATGTGCAAAATGTCAACAAAGCTCCATACACAAAAATTCAACTCCAAATCTTCACAAACCACCATAAAAGCAAGCGACTTCACTAATAATATCAACAGAAGAAGTATTAGGTTGAACTAAGTAACTTACTTATGATTCCAAGAAGAAGTGCAAGAAGTTGTCAAACCCAACTTAAGAAAATGGTGAAGAAGATGATGAAGAGTGGAATGGGTGACATGAATCCAAGGATAGAGATTGAAGAGAGAAGTTTTTGGGAGTGAATACTTGAATTTTGGAATGACGGAATGGGTTTAGGGATGTGGGTAAAGGTTTTGGAGAGAAGGGGAAAGAGGAAGGGAGAGCTCACTTGAAAAGAGAGGTTGGAAAGTGAATGGGGCATGTGTGCGTGTGTTTGGGTTTTAAGTGGCCCAATGGTGGCACCTCCTGTTGCCCTGCATGAAATTATTTTGTTTGCTTTTGAAACATTCGACACCGGCGGTGCCTACTCACTGCTGTGAAACTCACTTTTCCATGCTACTTCATCACCCTATTTGATCTCTTTGCTTGAAATCCTTATTATCATGCCTCTTAATCCTCATTTATGCATTTAACTTGTCAAACATGAAACAACAATGTATTAAGTATAACAGATAGGACAATATTGGTG
The DNA here is from genome assembly GCA_036873735.1 of Pouteria campechiana. Taxonomy (NCBI): domain Eukaryota; kingdom Viridiplantae; phylum Streptophyta; class Magnoliopsida; order Ericales; family Sapotaceae; genus Pouteria; species Pouteria campechiana. The sequence goes on from JAYJMB010001536.1 coordinate 9,973, forward strand.
TAATCTAACTACTTAAAATTCAATCAAGTTTATTTAAATTAATGCAACTAGCCTACCTTATTAATGCAAGAACATCACTATGTCTAGAAAATTGAAAAGATTGAAAAACAAATAGCTCAGGTTGCCTCCCAAGAAGAGCTTTATTTAATGTCTGAGCAAGATGAACTCCCTTTTTTTTCTACAAATTTTTAATTTCCCACAATTTGTTCAACTACAATTGCGTTTGCTTGCTTTAGTTAGCTAGCCAACTTCCCAAGTCTATGACTTTTTACTACTTCTGCAATTTATCCTAACTGAGTTTCCATTGTTTTCATGGATGCCTCCATGTTATGGAACCTGGAATCAATGTTTTGGAATTTGGTTGCATGATTCTGGAACTTGGTTTGTGTTACTTGCATGAAACTTTGCATGGTTTCTTCAAGCATAGGCTTTCTCAATTGAGGTTGAAACGAGGTTCTAGCTTGATTTTAATTTCTTTCATTGTTCTAAGAGAAGTTAGGATGATTTCTCCAACCAAGATTGTAAGTGTTTGAGTAAGGGTCATTCCGTGGCCTCAAGTTGTAGAAGTTCATTGCATTAGCTTGCTCAACATCACCTGCAAAATGTTCATTGGAAGGGCGAACATTAGGTGAATGTCCTAAATTACTACAAAAAGAACAAACCTCTGCTGGAGCAGGTTGGGATTGCTTCAAGTGTACCATCATAGAGCACATTGCCTTCATCTGCTTAGCCATCTATGACATCTACATTGATAGATCAGAATTAGAATTCACTTCATAAAGTCCCCTAGATCTACCTCTTCCCAACAACTCACATAGCTCATAAGTTTCTTCCAGAGTATTTTTTCCCATGGCTCTGCTTGCAGCATTGTCAACCATAGCTTAGCATGGTTGTGTCAGTCCATCATAGAAAAATTGGTTAAGCAACTCAAGTGGATATCTATGATGAGGGCATTGAACCAAAATTCTTTAAACCTTTCACATGTCTCATAGAAAGCTTCAGGATCCAATTGAGAGAAAGTAGCGATTTTGCTTCTCAATTTAGCAGTTTTAGTATGAGATTAGAATTTTTCAATGAACTTATCATATAATGCTCCCCTATTTTTTAATGAGCTAGGAGCTATTGTCATGAACTATGCCTTGATTGCATCTTTCAGAGTGTATGGAAAACATCTCATATATCACTGATCTTCTGTTAGCCCCTGTAATGCAAATGTTTGGATGGTTGCATAGAAATCATGCGTGAAAGTCAATGGATCCTTTGAGGCTATCCCATGAAAAGATGGAAGCATATTAAAATGAATATGTTTCAAGTCATAATTTCTAGCATCCTCATCTAATACAATGCATGAAGGTGAAATCCCTATAATAGGGCATGCAAAATCTTTCATTAATTATTGAGCCTATTGAGCTTGTTGTGCTTTTTGAGATACTCGGTTCTCCAAGTTGTCAGCCATGTTTACTTCTTCTCCTTCATTTAAAATCTCTATTTCAATTTCCACTTTGTCAACATTATTGTTTAATGAAAACAGAGTAGGAATCAGAGATATCCTTTTGTGCATTCACAATACTACAACAGAGAGAAGAAAATAATTAAAAATGATCTTATATACAATTATACACAAGAATAAAGAGAAAAAAATGTAATTAATCTTAATCAAATCAATTTGGAACCATTCCTCGGCAGCGATGCCAAAAAACTTGATGGTTCAAATTATAATTCCTCACAAGTGTATGAACGTATAGCAATATAATGTATAATGGAAGGGTCGATCTCATAGAGAATGGTCAAACTAACTTAATTAATTTTAGTTACTAAATGTGTAATGCAAGGGTCAATCCCATAATCAAGATGTGGGCTAGCTTCAGATTCAAGTCCAGAGGGCTGGCATGTAGGTAGTTTTCCTTCTCCCTTATCTCAATTCCTGCTAGCTCTGAAAAAAAGGCTCCCCTGGACTTGGGCCAATCACTTTCATCCTTTTCTCTAATATTTTCCAAAGATAAATATACTTCTACTCTACCTATCCAGGACCTTTTAGTGCTAACATTGTAGTTACTAATTTGTGCTCGTACTAGTGTAGTACAATAAAAATCATGGTAACTTAGGAATGTTTCGCATCCTTGGTACTTTAGCCACTGAGTTACTTCTAGATTTAGTTCATCAACTCCAAACAGATTGAAATCAAATACTCTTCCTCTAACTATTCTCTTATTTTAAAAATGTTTCTCTTATTATTTAAGATTACCTTACGAGTATCTTTGAGTTTTCTCATTTTCCCCCATTTGGTTAGAGTTTCTTCCTATATGATTTCCCTTCTTCTTCTTCTTCTTCTTCTTCTTCTTCTTCTTCTTCTTCTTCTTCTTCTTCTTCTTCTTGTTCTTCTTCTTTTTCTTCTTCTTCTTCTAGACTCTAATGATGTAGAGCCTATCGATTTGCTTACTCCCTTAGTTCTTACCATTTGTAGCAGTTCAGCTTAGGGTTTTGGGAAAGCAAGGGTTTTTGGAAGAGTGAAAGGATCACTCAAAATGAGAATGGAATAGTATTGATTTGAAAGTGTATAAGGTAATTTAAACTAAGTTAGAATGCAAATCATTTTGTTTGAAATAGGATTTTAGAGATAGGAGATAGGAGTTTTAGATGCTCTGAAAGGGGTTTCATCTACTTGAGAATGGTTTCGGTGTTTTAGAGCTTCTGAAATTATAATTTTAGATGTTTTGAAGGATCTTCAGTTGGTGCTGAAAGGCTTTAGAGGTAGGAAGTTGTACTTCAAATTTTTTGAAATGAAGTTCAATACAATCTTCAGATGTTATAAAGTGAAGATTTAGAACTTCTGAAGGTGTCTAATGTTTCTAGAACTTTAAATTTTACACAAGAGTACTCAGAGTAGCATTTAAAGCTCTTTTGGAGTTTTTGAAAGATCCTCTGAAATTAACTAATGTGCTAGAAAACTTAACTAAAACATAGAGTATAATATTGAAATCATTTAAATCATTAAAACCATAGGTAAAAGCATTTTAAGATATGGCAGTGACATGCATTTAGATATAACATTGAGATCATGTAATTAAGAACATTTTAACATATTCATACGACAAACAATTCATGCATATGGATCTAATATGCCTAGCTCCCTTCTTATTTTGCAAAATCTATCCTTTGAGAGTGGCTTAGTTAAAATATCTGCTAATTGATCTTTGGTTGGTACATATTCCAAGCATATATTGTGATTTTGCATGTGATCTCTAATGAAGTGATGCCTAACTTTTATATGTTTAGTTCTTAAATACAGAATTGGGTTCTTTGTTAGATTAATTGCACTGGTATAATCACATCTAATTAGTTTGTCAACATATTTCAAACTATAGTCACCCAATTATTGTTTCATCAAGTGGATTATTGCACAACAACTATCTACAGCCACATATTCAACTTCAACAGTTGATAATGCAATAAATGTTTATTTCTTGGAGAACCATGATATAATCATGTTTCTAAGAAACTAACATGACCCCGAGGTAATTTTTCTATCTACTTTATATCTCACAAAGTTTGCATCTGAGTACCCTCCTAATTGAAAGTTTAAACCTTTAGGATACCATAAACTATGGTTTGATGTATCTAAAAGGTATCTAAAGATTCTTTTAATAGCTATACGATGTGATTCCTTAGGATATGACTGGAATCTAGCACACATGCAAACACTAAACATGATATTAGGTTTGCTAGTAGTTAAATACAGTAGAGATCCAATCATGCTTCTATAAAGCTTTTGGTAGATAGATTTACCTTTTTTATCTTTGTTCATCTTGATTGATGTACTTGTTAGAGTCCCAAAAGGCTTTCTATCTTCTAATTCAAACTTCTTCAGGAGTTCTTTGGTGTATTTAGCTTGGTGGATGATTATCTCTTCTTTCATTTGCAATCCTAGAAAGAAGTTCAATTCTCTCATTAAGCTCATTATAAATTCTCCTTGTATGACTTTAGAAAACTGCTGATATAATTTGTCATTAGTAGCACTAACTACAATATCAATAACGTGTATCTATATAATTAAAATATCTTTCATGTCATATTTAATTAAGATTGTGGTATCTATTTTACCCCTTATAAAACCTTTTTCAATTAAGAACTTAGCCTCTCACACCATGCTCCAGAAGCCTGTTTAACACTATAGAGGGCTTTCTTGAGTTTGAAGACATGCTTTAGATCATGAGGATCTTCAAACCTAAGGGGTTGTTTCATATACACCTCTTCCTTTATGAATCCATTTAAGAATGGACTTTTGATATCCATCTAATACAGCTTAAAATCCAAAAAATATGCAAAAGCTAGTAGCATTTTAAGGGCTTCTATCCTTGCAACAGGGGCATATGACTCTTCAAAGTCAATTCCTTCTTTTTGACAATATGCTTTTGTTACCAATCTTGCCTTATTTCTTATTACTATTTCAAATTCATCTAATTTGTTCCTAAAGACCCATTTAATTTGTATGATAGATATATGGTTTACTCTTGGAACAAGAGTCCATACATTATTTTTTTTGAATTGGTTCAACTCATCTTGCATAGCTATGATCAAATTTTCCTCTTCTAAGACTTGTTCTATGCATGTTGGCTTTAGTTAAGAAATAAAGGAAAAATTAACACATATTTGGTGAATAAAAATCTAGTTCTAACTTTGTCATAGATGTCATCAATTATCTAGTTTTTAGGATGAGAAGGCATGAACCTCCAATCTTTAGGAAGAGAATTGTTACCTTCATCATTTACCTCTCTAGTGGATGATTTAGATTGCTTTTTTGCTATATCCAACTCTGTCTCTGATTGTGGAGTTCCTTTTTCTTTATCTTATAGTCTCATTTTCTCCACAGATGTTGTGAGTTCACTTGTCTCATCATCAAAATCACTAACTTTCCTTATAGGGTTAGCATTTCATCAAAATTTACATAAACAGATTCCTCAACAATCCTATTTGTCAAGTTGTAGACTCTAAATGTCTTGCTAAAAATAGAACATCCAAGAAAAATATCTTCATTAAATTTACTATCAAATTTACCATGTTTTTTTTCCATTGTTAAAAATGAAACATTTATAGCCAAAAGTATTTAAATGTGAAATGTTTGGCTTTCTGCCATAATACAGTTCCAATGGATTTTTGTTAAGTATTGGCCCAGAATAGATTCTATTTATGATGTGAAAAGCTGTGTTCATTGCTTTAGCCTAAAAGTATTGAGGTAGATTATATTCACTCAACATTGTTCTTGCCATTGCCATCTCTTGCAAGGATCTATTTTTCTCTTGGCTACTCCATTTTGTATTTTGTTAGGGTGTTCTTGGTGTGGAGAATGTATGAAGTATGCCATTGCTTTCACCAAAAGCAGTAAACTTTTGATTTTCAAATTCTTGTAATGCCTCGCACCCCCACCCTATGCATTTTGACTATGCCACACTGGGGCCGATGCAGAACACTACCATTTCCCTTCTTCTTAAGGGAAATCTTTTCATAACTTAACAATTTTCCTAATTCTAAGGGAAATATTTTGCCTAAAATTCGGCATAGTTTACATTGTATTATGGACATTTAAATCTGATATGCATGTATGAAATCAAATAAAATATACATTTTCATATTTAGAAGATAATAATTATATCTAAACACTCAGACCCATACTCACAGCTCCGCGTAAGATCGAAATCATTTCATGATGGCAATGCATTATCCTGAATTAATACAAATCCATTCTCAATATCATACTTAAATGATTTATTATGCCGCACTATACATCATTTGCATCTTTTTAACTATAATTATATTAATACATCATAAAATTTATAATTTAATATAATTAAATTATCATACAAGAATATCATGGGATTCTAATCCCCACATGTTATCATACCATCAAAAGTCTTCTACTTTTGCTTGCCAGTCTCAATCCACAATTAAGGAGTCTTCACCTGGCCTGTTAGTTAAAAATGTAATATAAGTGAGTCTGGGCAACTTATTAAGTAGGCATAGATAAAATAAAATAATAATTAATCATAATAACATGTTCTAACTCAGAACATGTATCAAATACAATATAATTCAAATTTAAACCATCATCATAAACACGTCACATTCCCATCTGATCCTCAGATGTACAACCCAAGGCAATTATATGATTAGGCTCATATCCTCATTCTTTCTATGCATACCCTACGCCTTTCTGGCGTGTAATATCATATAGTGCCATTCTGGCACTTCACATCACATTTGAGCCACTTTGGCTCATCATACCACAATATATGCCATACAGGCATCTCATATAACAATACATGCCATGCAAGTACCACATATCCAAGTATGACATACATGCCTAATATTATAGTTGTGCCTTCAATGCACATTACATCATTATATATATTTATAATATTATGGAAATCTTCCTATTCCATTCATAGATACAGTCATATGATATATCATGCCACTTACATAGTTATGGGATATCACTTATCCCATCTTTATCACCCATTAACAATATC
>JAYJMB010001537.1:0-16495 GCA_036873735.1 Pouteria campechiana
AGAGGAGTTAATTTTTCTATGTTGGAAAAGTTACCTAAGCGCATTTTTCCCCATATAGATGGAAAATATACAGGGATATCAGGTAAAGGCATGCCTATGTAGTTATTTTCAATAATCAAATTAGGGTTTGTTTTGCCTAGCATTAAAATTTAAGCTATTTATTAAGCTCGTTTAATAAAAAGTATATTTTCAACTGTGAGAAAAAAGCTCCAACTTGGAGCTTCATCTAAACGTTAAAAACTAACTTTTACAGTTAAAAAAAAAAGTGCGGTACATTCCAGCCAAACACGGACCGCTTGAACAAAAAGCACTTTATATGCTGAAAACGCACTTTCAGCGCCTCAGAACGCAGGGCCAAACAGGCCCTTAGCATAATCAGTACCGTTCGAACGGCTGTACAAATATGCATCCTGCTAGTTAGCTTTTCTAGTAGAAATACACATGGCCGAGAGAATATCAAGAAGAGGCACAATCAACAGAATAATTATAACTGCAGAGGGGACATCTCATAATTGCAAGCTCTCTCTTGCTGCTCCTGAACATGGATGAACCACATCACAAAAATGCACTGAGCAGATGACAATGACAACGCAGTAATTGGATCAATCCATGGATGGGTGAATGGTAGGTTTGAACCGATCAGCAGAGTTCACAACATTTCATGAATTATGAATGGATTACATAGCATAACAGCATCTACAAAAATTACCAGCAAGGGATTGCTGATTATCACCGTTTGAAATTTCAATAAGACGACCACCAAAATCCAATACAACACGTGAAAACTAAAATAAAATCATTTGAGAATCAGCTTCATCTCTCATTCTCTGTCCTCAACGTTGCAAGGAATTATTATCAAGTTAACAAAATTCACCATCTTATCGCCTCAGGCTCTGCAATATATACTGTGCATACAGATCCCTGCACCACACCCAACAAGGATACAGGCTATGTTAGAGAAAGAGGCATAACATGTTAGAATGAAAAATCCACCACACATGCTGTAAAGGGACACGCAAATTGGCGAGTTCAGGTAGAGATGAAGATCCCATCCATCAGTGTTTTCAGGTTTTCCATGTCCTGCAAAGCTTCCTCTTTTCTGTCGAAATGACTTAAGCAACAGTTGTGACTCTCCAATAATTGGGGTGTAGGGTATGCAAAAAGCTTCTTTGAATCTTGAGTTTGAACAAGCAGAGAAGATTGATCATGCACTGACACAATGGAAATCTGCAGCCTTCAAACAACTTGGATGGGGAAAACTAGGAATCAGAGACCTACAATATTTGGAACATAGATGACAGCATTATCTGGATGCTGTACATGGCTTGCACTCAAATGTTTCATGCGAGAAGATCCATCAAGACCAGAGTAAATCAAATGTTGCTTGCCCCACCTCTATTATTCTTCCTAAAATTCAGTCCCATCCAAGAACCAGCTGTGGGGCACACCACAACAAACATAATCAATTGTCCCTAAAATCCGTGAAGTTCACATGGTGGTCAAAGTGGGGGGACTATACTGATTATTGGGATGGAAATGGATCCTTTAGGGTGTGTCATAGGAATAGATTAGTTGGAATGATAAACAACGGTTAACCTCTAAAATAAAATATATGCTTGTCACAGTGGGCAACAGTGTCAATTATTCCATGGTGTAGACCACCTGAGTTTCAATTGATCAAAATTTGAGACACTATCCAAACAAAACACAGTGCGTCTGATTGACAGGGTGGACTCATCCTCATGAAGCCACTCCATCCATATCAGCAGAAGTCCCTCAAAATACACAAAACCTGCAATCATTCTCGTTTGCAGCATATGCTCTTCAAACAGAGAGACTTTCAGGGAATCCTCATCCATGGTGGAGCCAACTTGTACAAACTCACTACTTGGGTATACTGCTCAATAACCTTTGCTTGACAATACTACGTCTCAATGTTCGCCAATGGCTCTCTCTAATGAGGAATCCTTTTGAAGAAAGCCATCAGGAGCAATGTAATCATGATTCATTGAATGTGAGAGATCAACTTACATGGAGTACTGAATGGCATCAATTGCAGTCTTTGAAGGCAAAAACTCATCAACAGCCACCTTTTTGTTTTCATTTTTCTTATCTGAATTGCTTGTTAAGAAAAACCAACTTCACCTTGCGATTGATCCTACTTTAGCAAACAAGATTAGAAAAAAGAGTTTTACTAAATGAGGATACAGTCTTCAAAGAAGCGGCGGATCTCAGCCAGACGATGGGGAGGAAGCTCCTTGATGTCTGTGTAGTGCCGATACTCTGGATCATCAGCGCATACTGCAATGATCTTATCATCTGTCTCCCCTTGATCAATCATGGGCATTAGCCCAATAGCCCTGGCTCGGAGAAAGCAACCCGGAAGGACTGGTTCCTGTCCAATATAACAATTTATCAAATCAATTGTTGCAACACATGGAACCCAGACAATTGATTCATACTACTAATTCCAAGCATCGTACTACAAAGGAAGATCTGTTTGATGCGCCTTGTCTATTAAAAAGATGTCCAATTTACCTGCATAAGAACTAAAACATCCATTGGGTCATTGTCTTCACAAAGTGTGCGTGGGATGAACCCATAGTTATGGGGGTAGACAACTGAGGAATATAAGATTCGATCAACCTGTGTTCACATGTTCAAAATCAAATTCATTCAGTAAGAGAATATAGGCGACACACCCAACTGGACCAGTTTGCAACATCCTCATATCCCGAGGGGGAAAAAAATGCAGCAACATTTTGATGGCTGACCATTCATCATGTTACTGCAATTTTCTGAGTCCAATTCTCATGGCTTTCATCCTTTATTCAAGTATGGGCACAAAGAGGAATAAATTTTATTTACACTTATTGGTAAATTGTTAAAAATTTCTGCCATTTACCTATCAATTTTGAAAGAGACCATTTCTGGAAATGTCTTCTGTTTGCTTAACAAATGAATTAAACAAGATGTCTATATGTACCTTTATCAGTCCAGTCTTCTTATCAAGTTCATACTTGACCTTGCTTCCTTTTGTGATCTCCACAACCTATAGCAGGAAAATATTATCTTAAGGATGTTAACTTCATTAATTGGAGTAAAATTTGAAAGAAGAGTGTGAAGTTCATCTTGCGTAATAAACAGGCTCTTTTTCTTTATTCTGGTGGCTTTTTCAAAATTCAAACCAGCCTAGTCAGATAGGTTATCATTTTACTAAAAGGTAAATAAACTGTCCTTTCTTTTTTTTCAATAGAATGCATAGTTGAAACAGTTGGTCAAACGGTTGAACAGTAAAACATGATTTTATGGAGCTGACCCAAAATAAGAGGATTTTCTTAAGTGGAATAAAGAGCAATTTACCAAAATATTCTGTTATTTTCAAGTTTAAAACATGATGTTTATGAGGTTTAACATGAAAATTAAAAGAATTGCATGGTTTTGATGCATTTGGATGTGGATCATATCATGATGCACTAGTTTGTGCAAGCAGGTGATACGATAGGGCCATATGGACAGGGAATGCACCAGAAATCCTCTGGAATGAATGACCATAACTCCAACTTATCGAATTTATATTGGATGGATAAATTTTAAATAAAAATGCCAAGGTTTGACACCTACATATTTTAATGTGGACTAACAGGCTAAGCTTGACCATCACTATGAATTAAATAATACCAAGCTCCACTCATACATAGTTTGCCAATGGCTTATATCAAGATACAATGCACAAAGATGGCAAGGAAATAAAAGACCAATTGCAATATCCTCCCTCCTTATTCCTGCAACAGAAGGGGATGAAGATTCATGTGCCCTTTCTACTAGAAAAAAGGGCTTACAAGTAATTCAAGAAGATGGAGATTCTTGATTGAAGTAATTGAAAGCACCACTCACTGATTTGAACAAAATATCATTCATGACTTTCAATAAGGATGACATTCCAGAATTTTAATAAAGAGGTGATAGGCCAAATATTGGATGGCAGGCCCAGCAAACAGTCAAACCAATGAATCATGAGGCCTCTGCAGGGAATGGACAGGCAAAAGGATATAGCATACAATTACCAATCAGGAATGTTGGCCTGATAATACCACTGGAACAACTGCTCAATACCCGACTCATGAATTCCTGAATCGAGGTTATATAGAGAATATATCTTTCTGAATTTTCACATGGTTTTAATTCTTTATTTAATGCAATTAAAGAGTTTCAAAATTTTGGTTCAACATTTGAACAGAATACTTACACAATTAAAAACAGAAGGAGCTCCAGGTCCTGCATAGACATACAATATTAGTTGCATTGTTGTTCAAAAATAACACTTTATGTTAGTCACAGATGAGCACAAGGAGGGTGGGTACCTATTTCAAGATCATGCCAGGGATGTGCAGCTACTGATCTCCTTGACAAGGAAGAAAGTATTCTTTCATTCAGTCTTGGAGCTGGATGGCTCTCCTTGGAAGCCTCTGCCTCATTTCCTTCACTCATATTTCTGAGGAACAGATAGAGGATGAGCATTCCAGATCACACATTTTATCTTGGTTTAATGGCATGCTTTTCAACTAATAATCAATTTGATTTGCAGGATTTATGACACTACTGTTATTGTTTTGTACCATTCACATGCTTTAGAAAAGATGTTGAGCATTGTAGATTTAAACTTCCACACCACTAAAGCTGTCAGATCTGCTACAGATAGGAAACCTTAGCCTTTTAATATCTACAGCAATTGTGTGTTGTTTCCCATCATGGGTGGACCATGCCAAAACAATCTCCCACAAGATGCCTTAGCTTGAGTTCTATCCCATATCTACAACATTCCACATATCCTCAAAACTGTTCATCTGTATTCCATGAATCAACATAAACTAGCACAAAACTTAGTATTAGCAAGATCGCCAGCAACAGTAGTCATAAATAAAGCTGTCAATTAGACAACAAATCATTCTGGACTAACTTGAATCGCAACCTTGTCCATTGAAAAGGGAAACCACTATTTTGGAGCCAATCAAGGATATAGCAACTATCTTTGGTTTGATCTTAACACTTCCAGTAATTTGCTTCCCATAGGTAAATAATCCAAATCTCAGGGGCGCATGCTACAGACCCAGTAGATTTATTCATCATTAGGAGAAGAAGAGATAAATGTGAATTTTAGATCCATAAGACCAGCAGAATAAATAAAGAAAGAATGGCATCAAAGACCAACTCAAAATATACAGACTGAAAACAGAAGTAACAACACACATCATCGGGTTACAAATTCATCTCATGCTAAAAAGTGCAAAAAAGCATATTTGCAAACCCCCATCACAGAATAACCACTTGAGAGACTTTGAATGTCGTCAATAGCTTAATACCAGCATGCAATAGAGGAGCTTCAAACACCCATCACAAAAAAAAAAAAAAAAAAAAAAGATTCATTTTCGTGTGTCAAGTATTTCAATAAGCGACCCTATTTTCGGAAAGTAAACAAGCCTAGGAATTTCGGCGATCTCTCGTAAAGTTTAACACTTTCTCAATTTATTCATCATTGGATCATCGATCATAAGGAGTGCTGAACAAAAACGGATTCGTCAGATGAATCACAAATGACTGTCAAGGATTCACATCCGGCAAAGAAATTTGGCCCCCAAGATGAGGGGTTGGGCCTTGTCTATTCCAGATCATATTTACATGAAGATCGTGCCGATCAGGGCACCGATCGTTTACAGGCATGCCATTTACTCAATCATGGACAAACAAAAAACTGCGGCTGCTGGGCATACGAAACAAATTCAGTCACCGAATTTCAAGTTTCAACAGCGACAAAGAATATCGATAGCTGAAATAGGCTGCAGACAGATGAAGATCAAAAGAAGCAGAAACGATACCTTGTCGAATCCAAGAAAGAGAGAGCTCAAGATGTCGCGGTCGGTGTTCAACAACCAATACGCGGAGAGGGAGATGAAATAAGGCAATCGCCGTTCAACAACGGATTCCGAGCCACGTGGACGCGTGCAGTAGTTTCTGGCGTGATCGACGCGTGGCACACTAGCTCCGCCCCAATAAATCGCTGACGCGAGAAGAGTGGAGGGAGCACGTGAAGCGCGTGAAACGCAAGTACGAAGTTGGAAATGGTCTTTTCTATCCAAATTTCAATAAACTGGGTAGATTTCGAACCGTCATTGGAAATTTTCTTCGAAAGCTTGGAAACCAGAGCCATCGACAAGCACATTGGGCCCATGGGCCCACGGGCTTTAGCTGGTCGTCTTTAGATTTCGGCTTGACTTCTAGGAGGATTTGGCAATTAGGAGGCTGGGCATTAATCTCGGCCTAGACGTAGGGATGCCACTGAGCCCGGCTACGATCACTGCGACGGTATTAGGCAATGGGGCCAGATCCAATACAATGGATTGTATTTTAATTAAAATAAAACTTGCATCCGTACCTTTGATAATCCATCGTGCGATTAATTTTCAGTCAATAAGTCAAAGGGCATATTGTCCAGCTTAGCTGCGAGTAGAAGGGCAGAGGGTCCCATCACCAGACTAATCTCACGCCCTTTCGGCTTGCCCTAACCGTGCTTCCTCATCCCTCTCACAAAATGCCCTTTCCTCACAAGCCTTCATCTCCCAATCTCAGTGGACGACTTCTTCTTCCATCTCCATGTCTCTGAGAAGAGTACACTTTCTTCAGGAGCCTCCATCTCCCAATCCCTTGCAAGCAATTCATTCACGCGCGTCCCTTTCGGTCTGCCCTAATTGCGCTTTCCTCATCCCTCTCACATAGAAGAACGTCCTTTCTTAACAAGCCTTTTTCTCCCAATCTTAGTGAACGACTCCTTCGATCTTGACATGTCTGAGAAGAATGCCCTTTCTTCACGAGCTTCTCCCAATCCCTTGCATGCAATTAGTTCACGCGCTTCCGCTGAACGCCCTTTCTGCACGAGCCTCAGCTCTCAATCTCAAGATCAATGAACGACTCCTTCTGGTCTGCTAGAGAAATAGAGCTTGCAAGCCACCGTTGTCTTATGTTGTTGGTGGGGGATCTATGAAAGGAGGAGGATATTCATGTGTGGAGAAATGCACTAACGGAATTGAGCTCATCAATGTCAAACGAAATAGAAGACATGGAAGAAAAAGTTTTTCGACCTTTGAAATATAGTTAAGATCGATTGAAAGATGAGAGGTCAAAGGAATGCTTTCTATAATGTGCTTTGTTTCCGGGGAGATACCGAAAGTTGAATTAATACGGTGTGGGGTGACCAAAGGCTTAATTGATGGCTGGAATAATCTTGAGGAGGCGGAAGATAAGGGATTCTCAAAACTGAAGAACCTAATAGATGCATCTTTGCTAGAGAAAGGGAACAATTTTTTTGTAGATACTGTGAAAATTCATGATGTGATGAGAGACTTTGCATTAAGAATCTCATCCGCAAGGGACGAAAGCTGCAGGTCATTAGTGAAAGCTGGTGTCAAATTGTCAGAAGCACCCAAAGCCTCACATCTCTACAATTCTTTGGTTGTTTTAAGTTGAAAAGGATCTTGTCAAGAGGCCACATCTAACACCTCTCAATATTAAAACATTTCTCAGCAGAAGAGTGTTGGAAGTGGAAGAGATAATTGGCATGGACAAAGAGGGAGAGATGGTCGTCGGCTAATTACTCCCCCAATTGGAGACATTATCACTACGCAATCTACCAAAATTGAAATGCATCCGTAGCAAAGAGCTTTCCTCTGCAGGTTGGCCATCATTAGAGAAAATTAGAATTTACAGCTACGAAAATCTGAAGAGCCTCCCTCATGGCTTCGCCAAAGACCTGAATCCAATCACGAGTGCATTTGTTCATCCTAATTTTTGTCTGCTTTCTTCACAGATGCACCTTAATTTGCACAAATCTTTTCCACTTCTCACAACTAAGGTGAGATGATAATTTGCTTCTTAAGTTTTCTTTAGTCCAATGTTCTAGCATTTATTAATTAGGTAAGTTTGTTTGTTTTGGTGCATAGAAAGTATTTCGACGAGCTGTTGTTGAAGAACTTCTGTGGTTTATCAACAGTTCAACAAATGCCAAGGTTGTATAACCAAGCAGCATGTAAAATTTCTATATTTTTGTTAGAGTTTCTTTATTTAATGTGATTCAAAAAAGTTTATTGAAACATGTAGATACTCTTGACTTTTCTTGTTCTGGGACTTGTTTTAAACATTGGCTTACTTGATCTGAAATCTATGTCTTGGCTAAATTTGCTTTGGACTGCAATGGACTGCATACATTGTTGTTCTTTAGATATGCACACACATCTAAAGATTTTAGCCCAATCTATGAATTGGGGTGGTATGATTAATGATCATGACTATTCATTAATGTTTCAGTCACAGGAGAAACAACAGTAGTTTATAGCTTTGTCCAGTTTATGAATTGAAATTTGAGAGAGAGGTAGAAATTGGAAGAATATTGCTTCTCCAGCAATCCTGATTCTTCAGATCAAAGCCAAATGGCTGCTGGAGATTGTTATGGAAGGAGGAAACTTCAGATTCAAGCTTTTTTAATTTACTGTACTAAAAGGTGCTGCTATCATGGAGTTGGCTATGTGTTCAGGCAGCCATTGAAATGCTCTACTGCTACTTGTTGCCCAGCAATTGCAGGTTATCCATGACAAGGAGTTTGGGTAGTTTAGAAGGCCATCAAGTTAGATTTGTTTATACCATTTCTTGAGATTTCTATTGTTAACGTCATGGTCTCCTTAACTTTTTTTTTCTTATTATTATTTAAACCATGTAAGGGCTATGTTGGAATTCACAGTTCAGGATTTAGAGAATTCCTCCTGAAGGAATACAATGCAGGACCTGTTTAACATCTTGGGCTCCATGTATGCTGCTGTTGCTTTCATTGGATTGCAAAATGCCTCATCTGTGCAGCCAGTTGTGGCTGTAAAACGGGCAGTCTTCTATAGAGAGAGCTGCTGGGATGTATTCAGCTTTACCCTGCACCTTTGCCCAGGTATTAACATATCCAAACATCTTTTCCATACTACTGTTTTTCCATGTTCAAGCATTGCCTCACCTTTTTTTTGACTCCTTATTCAGGTGGCGGTTGAGATTC
This sequence comes from Pouteria campechiana, assembly GCA_036873735.1. NCBI lineage: Eukaryota > Viridiplantae > Streptophyta > Magnoliopsida > Ericales > Sapotaceae > Pouteria > Pouteria campechiana. Next base: position 9,089 of record JAYJMB010001537.1, read on the forward strand.
CATACATTCTTGTTTAGGCACTTGTATATGGAATCATTGTTTATGCCATGATCCACTTTGAATGGATAGTTGCTAAGTTCTTCTGGTACCTGTTCTTCACGTTCTTTACATTGCTCTATTTCACCTATTATGGAATGATGACTGTTGGACTTTCTCCTAATTAAAACATTGCTGCAATTTTCTCTACTGGATTCTATACAATATGAAATCTACTTGCTAGTTTCATACTTCCATGACCGGTAAGTTGTAGTTCAATCCTTTATATTTGTAAGAATGCTTCATTCAATTAATTAGAACTGAGTAGGCTAGGTAGATTGACTTTGACATGGGAAATAAAAACATAGAATTCTCTGAATATTTATGCAGAAATAGAACCTGACCTCATTCTTTTCACCTGATTGCAGAGAATTCCCATTTGGTGGAGATGGTACTTCAGGTTCTAATTTTTTTCACTTGTTTGGGTTGACCATCCTGACTTCTAATTCTTTGCTGCACATGGAACATCTTGGAGGTGAGTAAGCAAGAGAACAATTGACCTCTTAAGATTTTGTCTCTTCGTGTGCACTAGGAGACCAAATTGTGATATTTTCGTTACATTCACCATACAAGGTTGCTATATTGGAGGCCATGCTTGACAAGCATTTTACCTTGTATTGAGTTTGTGCAACCTATGGCTGATAGAAGAGAGGGAAGAGGGGATAAAACACTAGTGAAGAAAAAGTGGAAGAGTGCCATTGATTGGCAGTGTGCTTTTGTTAGATTTAGTGTAAAATAGAAAAAGATTTTGGTATATTTTACATGAGGTTGACCCATCAGGCGGTGGTATCCTCCTTGTATTAGACGTGAAAAGATATGTACAAACTCATGATATTATATTTTAGGTTTTATAAATTGTTATATTTAGATAACTCAGAGCCCTCTTTTGAGCTTGCTTATACGAAATGGCTATTTAACTGATGTTAAGTTTTGAATAATCTTCTGACTGTGGTTTATATAATCTATGGATGGTCTGAGACAACACGCATGTCATGTCCAATGAAGAGCATTCAATTATGTCAACAAAAAAAGTAAGGCTTCTTCTCTGGAATGAATTAGTAGATAATTAAAATCATTGCACAAATATAACTGATAACTGCCTCCACACTGTAAAGTTTCAGTAAAGATGAAAGAAACTCAATGGTTCAACTGGGAATTTTATTCTTTCTAAACCAATTGATGCTGTTACTGAAGGGTGAAGACTAACTTTTTTTTTTTTTTTAAATTCCCATGACCATGTAGTATCTTATCTTCTTTTGAGATTTTTTTTTTCTTTTATACTTCTTGTGGATCTACTGTTTCATGGATTTCTTTTTTCTTTCTTTTATGATCTCAAGATCTGGATTTGCCTATATCTATTTAGAGACATGATACATGAAAAGCAATGATTAAAATCTCTTTCATATGAGACATGGTTAATTCATTCGGAAACCAGAAGACAAAGGCACGTCACATTGGATTAAGAATAGTTAGGTGCATTCCTGATGCCGATTTAAGTGCAATTAAGGAATTTGATTTTCCAGATTAAATGGATTTGTTCCACCATAAGCTAATGGAGGACAAGAGCAAGCAGAGCTAAGCCCTATCAAACGTTAGGTTTAAACCAAATCCATGTCAATCAAGGTTACTACCAATTGATGAAAATTTAATCAACATTAATAGAAAATGTAAGAAACTAAGAACCTCTAAGAAGATTTATTATTGTGCTACTTCTCTTGTTGTGGTGGATACCAGTTCTCCTGCAAGCTCTTGGAAAAGGAACTTATTATCAAATTAATTTTACAAGAGGCCATTTCACCGAATACGCCCAAAATATTTGTTAGTCTAGTGTGATCTTTCCATGTAGACCAAAATACATGATTTTGAGCTACTTAGAACTATGAAACATTTAAATTTTGGTTTCAAGTTTCAAGACTAGTCTCATGTCAAACCCATGGAAAATTTAGCCGCATTTCTCCGCTGCAGTGATTAATTGAGAAGTTTGAGCGATGCTATGAATTCTAGAAGAGTTAGAGACTGTACTAATCATGCCAAATTGTTTGAAGGCAAATTCTGGACCATCCAATTTTGGGACTAGAAATGTACGGTCTTTTAAGACAATGTTGGTACATTCAGGGAGAAACCATTTGAACCTTCGATGATCTGAATTTCTTTATTTTGAGGCAACCACCAAGGCATATTTGAGGGGATAATCATCCAAACAGATGGTAAGATCACTCAAATAGCTAATATTTGTAGGAATTGATGAGATTATTTCTTATTAAGGTAAGGTTGACTAATATTAGTAGGGAGCGCAGGATTTTCTCTCCTAGAGTATTGGTAGGCCGCAATAATAAAACGGGCCTTAAAATTAGCCGATGCTAGACCTAGTTAGATGGTGTTAGATGCCATTATATTTCATTAATTGGGTAACTGGGTTTTTCTATTGGTGGGCTTCAAGTCTCAAACGAGCATAAAAATTAGCCGAAATTAAACCTCATTAGATGTTGTTAATGACATTAGACCCCATTAGATATCATTAGACCCCATTAACTCGCATTAGATGTGACTTTTAGATACCATTGGATGTCATTAACTTCCATAAACCCTCATTATATTTCATTAGATCATATTAACCAACGTTAAAGCCTATTAAACGCCATTAAAAAATATTAAAAGATAAAAATATCAATTTTAAGGAACTTATATTTGTAAATATTATGTATAATTATTTATAAATAAATTTTGTGATAACATATTTTATTAAATATAGATTTTAGTAATTAGAATTGTCTTAAATATATTTTATATTTATATGGCCCAATTTGAAAGGAGCCTAGAGCCCATTAAACTCTATTAAACATCAATAAACGTTATTAAAGTCCATTAATTTCTATTAAAGTCCATTAGATGGGCTTGTTAGAAGCTCATTAAAGTCCAACAAAAAGCCCATTAGATGCTATTAACTGATATAAATATCATTAAACATTATTAAAGCTTATTATCTCTCATTAGATTACATTAAATCATATTAACCAACGTTAAATTGAATTAAAACTCATTAAACATCATTAAACATTATTAAAAAGACTTAAATGTTATTTCTGTTAACTAATATTCGTAAAGATTATGTATAATTATTTATAAATGAATGTTCTAATAAAATATTTTATTAAATATATATTTTAGTTATTATAATTGCTTTAAATACATTTTATATTTATTTAGGCCCAATTTGAGTTGGGGCCTAGAGCCCATTAAACTCTATTAAATATTGTTAAATGTTGTTAAAGTCCATTAACTTCTATTAAAGTTCATTAGATGGGCCTGTTAAAGTCCGTTAAAGTCTAACAAAAGCCTGTTAAATGCTATTAACTGATATTAAATGTCATTAAATGATATTAAATATCATTAAACCTAATTAAATGTGTTTGTAATAACAATTAAAAAATTATAAAAATTTTAAGTAAGGTTAAATATAATAATTTATGTCATTAAAATCAAAAAAAAATTCAAATGCATTATCTTATGATAACAACTAAAAAAATTATTTTGTGATAAACAAATATTTAATGGATAATATTTTTTTCAAAAATATGTAAAATTTAATGATCTATAACTTAGACGAAAGTGATCATAAATTTAAGCACTCCAAATATGATATCTAATATAAATTGGATATATATTCTCACATGACTAAAATCTTACACTCAACTTGAAATGACAAGAATGCCCCTCACTCTATTTTAATTAAAATAGAATTCATTCTATCGGATCTTTCCCCGTTAGGCAATTGACTACCAAATAATTTTATTTCACCATGTTCAACCTATCCTATTCCCAGTTTTTTAGGAACCCACGACCACAGGCATCTGCCATAAGCATTTGAAGTCTCGTAAGATTTTTAATGCAATGCACCTTGAAATACATTTTCATAACACCTTGAGCAACATAATGGGGCCGAGGAGCACAAACATCCCACTCTAAGCAAACAACAATAACTTGAATATTTGCTATAGCTTGAAAAGACTTATTTGCAACAAAATTAATACAACGAGGTATCTTATTGCACCATGACCATACAGTTCAGTGGCCAATAGAGTCTGATGTCTTCTGCTTTCACTGACAAGCACACACTGCCTGCGTTACACGAAGAAGTGATGAGAGCTTAAGAACAGTGCGGTTTGAAGGCGGACTGGAAGCCCTTTCTTAGAACTGGTCATTGGATCTACTGTAATCTTCTCATTTGGAAACAACATCTCCCATTTGAACCGTTTCACAACATTGTGCAGATACACCAGTATCTCCAATCGAGCAAACTCCTTTCCCACACACATTCGCGGGCCACCTCCAAGGCATGTAAGTGTACGGTTTTGGGCCATCGCCTGTGAATCTCGATGGGTCGAACTTCTCTGGATCAGGAAATTAGTCTGGGTTCATGTGGGTTGTATATGTGCTCCAAAAACACTGAAAAAATGAACAAGAAAGAATTAGCTCAATCCCATCATGATTTCCATAAAGCCCACATATGCAGATGCAAAACTTGTGTCAGTTTTGGCTAGTACAAACCTTAGAACCGGTTGGCTAAATAATCAAGCGGATTTAATACATTATTTTTTGTTGTTGGCCAACTTCGTGATTGTATTCCATTTTTTTTCATCCCATTAATTGGCCACAGGATGATTTGAGCATGACCAACATTTGGACAGGCATATCTGTTTGGAGGTGAAATGAACCACCCCTGCAACAGACAGGCAATGCGGTATCCATGATGGCTTCTTCATAGCATTTATTGCATCGGTCATTTGCACCTAGTCATGTTACCATTTTAGGAAGACAGGTCCAAAAACTTGCAGCCAGGCGATACTAAAAGGTAATAATGGTGGGCTAGAATTGCCTGACAACGAAACCTTGGGTGATACCCACTTCATGTTAATATACGACACAAGCCATTCATAAGGCAATCCCAAGGAGGAGGAAAAATCAATAATCCATCGGTTAGACGACATTGGTAGGCTCCATGAATATTTCAATCTCAGGCTTCGGATCTTTAATTTTTTCCTGTGGTTTGTACTTGAGTCATTGATGAACCCTGGAAGTGGGGATACACCCAATCACAATGTCGTGCAAATGGTGGATGAAACGAAAATTTTTTCCACGCGCATGCGCGCGCACAAATCCACTGCCTTCTACTGAAATTGTGCGAAGTTAAAGGAGCAATGGACATGTGCTCTTCTCAGTGACTAACCTTCCACCCCTTGGGGATGGTGAAAGTTCCTGCGAAGGTGAAGTCATCAATGGCCTTCCTGAAAGACCCTTGGGCCGGCGGCATTAGTCTCATCGCTTCACAAACAACACTTCGCGAATATTTCATCCTTTGTATGTCTTCCCAATTTAGCAACTCCCCAGGCCCTTTGGTGGCTGCTATCTCCCTTTGCTCTGCAATTTCAACATCGGTGAAGTTAAAAGCCCATCGCCTTCCATGTCATAGCTAGCAGATTTTGCATGCTCGCACTGGAAAGCCATCCTCAAGTAACATTTGGGCTGGGTATCCGCTCTATCAGGGGTCTTGGTATAGAATTTATTAGGTGCAGCTTATTTAAGAGTTTCAAAACAGGGCCAAAAAGACTGAAGGGTAGTGCATCATTCTAATGCGGATTATGTTAGCAACTGAAATGCACAAAATCCTGCCTTTCCATGCATTTTTCTTGTACAATCTCTCGACGGTATCATCCATCCATTAGATGGCCAAGGGGTCAAAGACCCAAAACAATTCATCAAAGAAAGTTGGACTATAGTCAACATTCAAGTGGCGTGGGTGAAACCTGAAAATTGAGAAAATTGGAAAGCCTCCATCCACACCGTCTGCTTAGTGGGCTTTATCTATCTATGACCCCTTGCTCAACTAAGGATTTATCACAGTCATACAAGTGGAAATGGATAATTAACAGATAAATATTCACAGTGAGAAAACCAGTTGCAAGACCGGAGGAATGTCAACACAAGTGAAAACAATATTAGCAAAATAGTGAGTAAAAATAAAATATATTGAATGTTTTGTGAAAAAATAATGTCCATAATGAAAGAAATAAATTTCACTGTGGCATCAAGATAGCTGAATGTCTTATATAGAGGGAGGGAAGGTTTTTTTTTCCTTTTTCTTCATATTTTACTCCTATCCAGACAGCCACTAAAGCCAAACTTGCAATGACCTGATGAAAGCCATTCATGGAAGGCCAACATCCACCCTCGCCGTCCCTTTCTCAAGACACCTTGGTAGACCTCAGGCATTTCTGGAAGATGCTTCATCAGCAATGTTATTGCATAGTTGGCTGTGTCCTGGCTAGCGAAGAGCAGAAGCTATAAGTAATCTAACACCTCCGACTCCGTCATGAACCTGCCTTGTTCATCCACTGCTTCAAGCATATGCGACAACATTTCTTGCGTGGGCTTCAGAACCTTCTGCTCCAAATCAGCTCTTTTACTCTTGATTATGGACTTGAGTTAATTCTTTATCGCATCTTCCGCTCTCTTGGCCCGATGATAAGTCGTGCCCCGGAAATTCAGCAGCAGACTGACCACTTCCTTCAACAGATGTTCGAACTCATGCTCAAGCCTCCGCAGGCAATCCTCATCTTCAATGCTCCAGAACAGACTGCACCCAAAAAAGGTGTACGTCTTCACAATAGGGAAAACCTTCGCCTCGCCCTTCCCTTGCCATTCCGTCTGCATGTGGCTCTGCGTTACAGCATCAATCATCCCCACGCACCCCTTCAGCGCTTCCGGCTTGAGAAATCTCATTAGCACGTGGCGGATTCGCGGCGCTTAGCACCAACCGTCTTGACCATGGATGAAGGGAAGAGGTATTGAATTGTTACAGGCCACCAGAAGACGACGAGCTTGTTCTCATTGGAGAAGAGGAATTTGTTACCAGCGGGACCGCAGAAGATGCAGATTTTATAGTGAGCAACGATGACTTGAGAAAGAGGCGGAGTGCTTGCTCATCCTCTCTAGGATGGTCTCCGGTGTTCTATTTCTGCCCGTTCTGAAGAATTCGAGGGACTCGCCCAATATGGGCCATCCGAGGCTACCGGTTGGAAGTGGAGGATCACTGCCAGACCAGTTGAATGTGAAGAAAGAGAAATAAAATACCAGAGTTATTGACAGGAAGAGGATGGAGAGAAGGAACATCTCCACGGCTTTTGACTATGATAGTAGCCGGCTCTGCATTGCAGATGAGGGTAAGGGGTTTTAACAGAGAAATTCAGTGGTAGAATAATCATTTTTTACTTTTTTGTCTGCTCTTATCAAATCAACTATGTGTGTTTGCTTTAAGGTAAACGGGTAATTTAAAAATGAAAAAAGGTTCAAAATAACCTCTTGATTTTTGAA
>JAYJMB010001538.1:0-16495 GCA_036873735.1 Pouteria campechiana
CAAATAACAAGGTTCATCAAGAAGGGCTACATCTTCACCCTAGAAAGATAAAATTAGTTCATGAAGAAAATAAAAGATACTCCCTTCATGAAGAACATCATACTACAATTTTTCTTCTTGAATCTCCTTTGTTCTTTTGAAATCTCCTCTTTTTGCTCCTCCCAAAAATCCTCTAATTCCCCCCTCAGAAAAACCCTAGTCTCCTTACTAAAGGACTCTTCAAAACTACTAAAAGCAACACCCAAAATGTAGCAATTCTATTTAAAAAAATAATATTAAAAAATATTAAACCTGCGGTTTGACCAGCCGCTGGTGCCAGTGGAGCTAGCAAGCTGGTCACTCAACCGGTTGCTGCTTCCGCTCCACTTAAGCTCCGATCCTTTTGCTGATTCATTTGCCTTCCATCATTGCTTTGTTACTCCATAATTGCTTGCATTCTCTCCTTGAATCCACTCTTCAAATAACCTAAACATATAATAAAAACATGTGAGATTGACATTAAACTACTTAAAGATTGCATGGAATTAAGCCTAAAAATACAAAATATAAGTAACTAAAATTCAATCATAAAATACCCCTAAACTTAAATCCTTGCTTGTCCTCAACCAAAATTAGTAACTAAACTAGTGAAACAATTAGAATAGCCTCTCTTTCAAATAATCAAATACATGCCAGATAAATTACACATATGTATATATAATTCAGAATTTAGGAAAAATACTTCCAAGTGATCCCATGAAACTCATACCTCATCGATCCTGTCATGAAGTGAAAATCATGGATGTGTGTGCCATGCCCTTTTATGCTCCATGCATACTTGTCAACTTACACTAATTGAACTCATGATTCTAATGATTTTCACAAGATAAATTATAAGCTTGCTTGTCATAATTCCCCTCCATTAATGTAGACAACTTTGATTCACTTGGATTAATAGGTCTTCACTAAGCTTGTAATGAGGCCTTTGGTTTGGCTAACAAAGAAAGGAAGCAAAGATCAACAAAATAGGAGACATAATAATAAACTTTGACAAGATTGCTCACTCTCTTAACTTTTGTTTGGATTTTCTCTATTTTCCCTTAATTTTGGGCTATATTACTATCACACCCCCAAACGTATTTTGTTTTTAATTCCTGGTATGTGATCCCCCCATTCAAAATATAATTCTTTACTTCACTTGTTTTTCTTGTATCCCTTATTTTCTTTTTCTTCTTTTCTTTCCCCTTTTTTTTTATCATTGCATACTCAACTTTTCACACCCCCAAACTTATCTTCTTTTGCTTCATTCTTACCTATAAACAACCATAAGCATAAAATATGTCTCTTAATAGGTACACATGGTTTTTTAGGTGAAATAGGTTTGGATAATGAGGCTAAACAAGAAAATTTGAATGGTGGTTTTTCACATGCCTTGCACATGTCATTCTTTCAAAAAGCTCAATGGGGACACTAGTGACATGAATGTACTAGGTTAGCTTGAAAGGTCAAACTGATCAAAGAATGCCTAAATCACTTCCAAGTAAACATGTTATCTAGGATTTTGCCTTGAGGGATACTCAAACAAGTTCTAATATGCTTATTGCAATCAAAATAAGTCAATGAGTTCACAACTAATTTGCATACACTTTGCATGATTATGACCTCATGTACATGAAAAATCTCCACAATCATGAAGAAGGAAAAATTTTGTACAAGAATTAGTAGATTATAAGGAATGCTTATCCTTCTTCCTAAATTATATGCAATGGTAATCAAAAACTCAGCATGCCAATGATTAATAAGAGAAAAATATCCTAATTACTTTCAACACATTGGCACCAAATTGCTCTTGGAAGCAAATCCTAATAGTCATAATGTAAATATCATAATAACTGACTAACTACTCAACTACTTGAATAGACTCAAACTCAAACAGAACATTCCAACAAAACACTGTAAACATAAAATGAACTCTAAACAAAATACAAAACCTAAATAAAATAAACAAAACACATAACTACTCCCCCACACTTAAACTAAACATTGTCCTCAATGTGAAAATAGAACATAATAACCGAGGACTTTCCTGAAACATGTCAAACTACTCATCAGAGAAAGCATCTAGCTCATCAGTATCAGCTTGTGGATGGAATGGTTGAAAAATCGGAGGAGTGGGAAAAACAACCGAGCCTGCATCCTGAAAAGAAATTGTAGTTTTGAAACATAGATTGCATTTCCATAGCATGATTAGTCAGGAAGTTAATCTGTAATGTTGTCTATTATTACCAGTACTCATTGGACTCACGCATGTATGAAATCTAGTCTTGTAGACCAGCAAGTGTAGGTGTACTGTTCTGGGATTGCCTTGATCATCTCTGCTAGGAAGAGCTCGGGCTAGTGGATAATGGTCCCAATCTTTGGCTTGAACCACTAGTCCATTCCAATTGTTCCATGGTTGCATCAACAATGAGAGGGAGAGGTTTCTGGATTTCCTCTTGTGGTTTAGCATGAACACTCGCCATGAGACACAGTTGACAGATTAGAGAAGGATGGCCAAGGCTTCTTGTCAACCTTTTGGTCAGAAACGAATAATGGAGTTCTCTATCACCCTCCCCACATCAATAGACAATCGTGTCATAATAGTAAAACTTAGTAGAGCTCTATCTTTGGTAACATCCAAAACATGGTTAGAAGGCATCAATTTAGAATAAATAAAATAATGCCATGCTCGTGGGATTGCTCTTAATTGACCTCTTGGAAAACTAATACTCTCTCATGTTGCATCTTCCATTTATTGCCTCTTCTAGCCAAATAAGCAATGACTACATCAAAATCAGAACTTTGCGTAAGCCATGCAGTGTAGTCAATCACTTCAATATCTTCCAATCTGAAACAACGGTTGATCGAAGACCTATCAAATGAAACCATCATCCCTCACACAAGAATTCTCCTTTCATTCGAATCCAATGCATACTGCGCTCTAGCATTGGTGTAGAATTCCCTCACCAAAGAAATCAAAGCTGGCTTAGGTTGAGTTACAAATCTCCACCACTACCATTGGGTGATGTTATTCTAGATGTTAGAGTAAGTTATTTCAATGCCTCTCTCACATATCCCTCAACGATTTATAATGGTGGTGATGTATAGCTATTCCTCATGTTCATTGAAAAATGTGGGCTCAAACTCCACCCTCCGTCTCTTAGATTGTCCAGACGGTGTAGGTCTTCGTGAAGGCATACTGATGAACCATGAAAACAAAGACACTTAAAGCTTAATATGAGAAGTAATCAAAAGTTAGCAAATCCCAAATCACACCAAAGCACATCAATGCAATACTAGAACCATATAGACGTTTAAGCATACTCAAGTAAGCTTCCTCTCAATGCAATTTCCTCCTTAGGCATTACAACAAACATCAAGCAAGCATCTCATTCAACATGATTTCAATGCATCCTTCAAACTTGAAAACACTCTCAAAAGCAAACATGAAGCAATAGGCATAAAAATTAAATCAATGTAGAAGCCAAACATTCCATTAAACACTATGAGCACAGTTGGAATTTCACCCCCACAAGCCACATTCATAGATTCAAAACCAAGCATATGCTTAAGCATAGTGAGTTCAAAATAAACATTCATAGATCATACTCCAAACACTTTCAAGATATGGACAATACACTTGACAATCCCACAAACTTCACATCACTCTAAGCATATATAACCACATACATCATAGCACAATTTCCACCTTGAAATTCAACATGACATCATCACAAACATTTCATCAAACACCTTACGTGCAAATTGAAAAACCAATCTTGACACCACAAAAATATATCTTCTTTCCTTGCAAATCATATTAAAAGATTAAGAAAGGATCAATGAGGTAACAATGAATGGATTCCACCATTAAAAGCATAACATTTCTCTCTCAAGCAATTTATCAAACACTCCAAGTGCAACATGAAAACTCATCCTTTCATCATATAAATCCATCAACTTGCTTTAGAATTAAAGAAAGATGAGTAAAAAGAATGCATTAAGGTAAGGAGTGGATTTCACCTTGGATTCTTAAAGCCTCAAGTCTCTTTGAGAACTTAACTTGTGAAGAAGACTTATGGAAGAAGAGTTGGAGTAGAGAGTTGGGTATGAGAGATATGGGAGAGTGTTGATGTGTTTGGGAGAAGTAATGAGTAAGATAGGTGATGAAATTTAAGGGGAAAGATGTGGGGAATTAAGGGACGACGTGTGGAGAAGAAAATGGGAAATAAGGTGGTTTGGGATTGGAGAGAGGAAAAGAAGGGGCTAGGCACGAGTGGGAAAAGAAAGAGGAAAGGGGGGGGTGGCGTCGGGCACCAACGGCGCCGCCCGTTGCCTCCTTTGCACCAAGTTTTTTTTTTAACTTACCTGCTTTGGCTTCCCTTTTCTTTTTGGCACCTTGTGATGATTATTTTGTTTTGGCCTCATGTGCTTTGCTTCCCTTCTTCAAGACTTTGATGCATCACTTTGATTTGGTCCATTATTCTATCACTTGCTTCATGCAATTCTTGATTCAATGTTTTCAACCTATTAGATATATAGAAAAACAATTTATTTAATGAAAATAAGAAAAATTCAAAGTATAACTTAAGCAAACTACCCTAATGCTAACCTATTTACTAAAGCAACAAATCAACTTTTCCTAATAACAAAAATCAAGTGAAAGAAAAATAAAAGCTCTAAAGCTTGGGTTACCACCCAAGAAGCGCTGTATTTAATGTCTAAGCAAGACGACTTCCCTTTTCACTGATTTCCAAGAAGAGTTTCTGCCTACTCAGGATGACTAGGCAACTATCCAAGTTTGTGTCCTTGCACTACTTCAACAACTTGCCCTAGTTGTGTTTCAATCTTTTTTACAAAAGCCTCTATGTTATTCAGTCTTGAATCCACATGCTAAAACCTTGTATCATTAGTTTGAAATTGATTTTATGAAGCTTGCATGAAATTTTGTAAGGTTTCTTCTAGACTAAGCTTAGGATATGTTGGATGAAAAGAGGATCCAGCTTGATTCTGGTTGAGCTCATTGCTTCAAGCAAAATTATGATGATTTCTCCACCCCGAATTGTAGGAATTCGAGTATAGATCATTCCTTGGTTGCTGCTGGTTGTAAAAATTTAGTACATGGGCCTGCTCAGCATCTACTGTAAAATGTTCTTGGGAACAAACCTTAGTTGAGGGAGACTATGGTTGCTTCATGCTTGCCACCACTATCACACTTTTCTATTGGAAGTTGGCTCCTAACATCTTATACAACTCATGTCTCCTCTGGAGTCTTCTCTCCCATGCCTCCCCCTGCAGCACTATCAACCATGGCTTGACATGGTTATATCAGTCCATCATAGAAAAAATTATTAAGCAGTTCTAATGCATATCTATGATGAGAGCATTGAATTAATATGTCTTTGAATCTCTCTCATGCCTCATGGAAAGCTTCTCCATCAAGCTAAAAGAACGTAGTAATTTTGCCTCTTAGTTCAGTAGTTTTGGCATGGGAATAAAACTTGCCGATGAATTTATTGTAAACTACTTCCCATGTAGTCAAAGAGCTAGGTGTCAAAGTCATGAACTAGGTTTTAGTTGCATGTTTTAGGATATATTGAAAACATCTCATGTGTACTTGGTCTTCGGTCAATCCTTGCAACAGAAAAATCTAGATTGTTGTATAAAAATTACGCATGAAAGTCAGTAGGTCTTCTGCAACTATACCATGAAATGATGGAAGCATATTAAAGTGAATATGCTTGATTTCATAATTCCTAGCTTCATCATTCAACACAATGCATGAGGGTAATATGCCAATGGTAGGATGTGCAAACACTTTTGTAAGTTGTTGAGCTATCTAAACTGGTTGAGCCACACTATTATCTACGTTGTCTGCCATTATAACTTCTTCTGGCGTTACTTCTTAAAGTTCCTCTTCTCTGGGTCAACTTCTTCCTTTTTTCATTGATCACCTAATGGAATCCGAGTTTGAGTCAACGATCTCCTTCCGTGCATTCAAACTCTACAAAATCAAAAATAAAGATTCAGAAATTTATACAAAGAGATATATACAAAAACAAAAGAAAAGAAAATTTGTAACGAAACCCAATTAAATCAATTTGGAACTATTTCTAGGCAACGACACCAAAAACTTGATAGTTCAAATTATAATACCTCACAATTGAATGATTGTATAATAGTACAGTGTGCGTGAGCAAGTGTCAATCCCACAGAGAACAACAAGCTGATTTAATTAAATTAAGTTACTGACTAAAGCTAACTTTAAAAAGATGGATTGTTGGTTTTAACTAATAAGAATAATAAACTAAAGAGATAATCAGAAATTTAAGAATATAAAATAATATAGGATGAATCCCAAGTGACAAAGGTCTAGGATTCAAATTTCACCACTTAATAACTCCCCTTGCTATTTGGATATTAGATTCAACGCAAGCTTGGGTTCATTCTTTCTATGATATGAATATTACTGTTTGGTGTGTGCGTGTAAATCAAGCATTTTCACTCATTCCAATTACCTATGGTGTGTAGTATAATTGAGGTGAAAGCCCATTACAATCAAGAACTATGAACCAAGTAGAATGGTTGTGAGTTAAGTGTGTGCCTTAACCTTCTACTTTTCTCATTCAAGGAAGCTTATGGTTGTGCATTAGGTGTGCACCTTAGCCATGCATATACAATCAATAAGATTTATGAAATTGGTGATCAAGCAATCACACAAATCAAAAGATTGGAATAAAACCCATGAATGAAAACATACAATTGCATCAAATAATCAATAATCCAAAGTCAAGGTTCATCAAGAAGGCCTACATCTTCACCCTAGAAAGATAAAATTAGTTCATGAAAAAAATAAAAGATACTCCCATCATGAAGAACATCATACTGCAATTTTTCCTTTTGAATCTCCTTTGCTCTTTCGAATATCCTCTTTTTGCTCCTACCAAAAATCCTCTAATTCCCCCCTCAAAAAAACCCTAGTCTCCTTACTAAAGGAATCCTCAAAACTACTAAAAACAACCCCCAAAATGAAGTAATTATGTTTAATAAAATGATATGAAAAAAATATTAAACCTGTGGTTTGACCAGCCGCTAGAGCCGACAGCGCCAGCAAGCTGGTCACTTTGTCGGTTGCTGCCTCCACTCCACTTCAGCTTCGATCCTTTTGGTGCTTCATTTGCCTTCCATCATTGGTTTGTTACTACACAATTGCTTGCTTTCTCTCCTTGTATCCACTCTTCAAATAACCTAAACACATAATAAAAACATATGAGATTGGCATTAAACTACTTAAAGATTGCATGGAATTAAACCTGAAATTACAAAATATAAGTAACTGAAATTCACTCATCAAATCTTTAATGAACCTTCTGTCGAATCCCTCGTGCCCAAGGAAAATCCGAATTCCCCTGCTAGAGGTCAATGGTGGGAGTTTTTCTATTTTCCCCACCTTAGCTTTGTCAACTTCGACTCCCATTCATGAAATCTGATGTTCCAAAACAATGCCTTCCTTCACCATAAAGTGGCATTTTTCCCAGTTAAGCACCAAATTTGTTTCTTTACATCTCTTTAAAACAAACTCCAAATTTTGAAGACTTTGATCAAATTATTTTCCAAAAATTAAGAAATCATCCATCAAGACTTCAATGTATTTCTCCAAAATGTCAGATAATATTAACATCATACATCTTTAGAAAGTGGCAAGTGAATTGCATAGACTAAAAGGCAATCTCCGAAAGGCGAATATACCATATGGGCTTGTGAATGTGGTTTTTCTTGGTATTCTAGGGCAATGGCTATTTGATTGTATCCAGAATAGCTATCTAAAATGCAGTAGTAATCAAAACCTGCTACACAATCCATCAATGAATGACAACGAGAAGTGATCTTTTCTTGTGGCTGCATTCAATTTCCTATAATCAATGCAAATCCTCCACCCTGTAACAGTTTTTAATGGAATTAATTCATTATTTTCATTCTTCACCACTATCATTCCACCCTTCTTTGGAAACACTTGTCCAGAGCTGACCCATGAACTATTAGAAATAGGATAGATTACTCCCACATCTAGCCACTTCAACACTCCCTTGCGAACCACTTCCTTCATAGTTGGATTCAATTTTCTCTATGCTTCATAGATGGTCTGCAATTTTCTTCCATTAAAATTCTGTGCATACATACAGTTGAGCTGATTCCTTTTAGATTAGAGATAGACCACATGATAGCTGATTTGTAATTCCTGAGGACCTGCAATAGCTTATCTTCTTTATCTCCAAAGAGGCTAGAAGATATGATCACTGGTAATGAAGAGGATTCTCCAAGAAAGGCATACCACTGATGGTCTGGCAATTGTTTGAGCTCAAGAGATGGTTGCTTCTTAATTGAAGGAGCAGATTGAGGAAGATTCTATCCCAAACTTTCAAAATATTTTCTATTATTTGGACTAAAAGAGTCCAACCACTGGATAATTTTTGCAATATCTTCCTCATCAAGAATAGAAGGGGAAGGATGAGTTAAGCTGGTTTCCAGTGGATCTTCTGAACTCTCCAAGTGTTGTGCTACTAAGTATCCAAGGAGTCTATCTAGAAGCAATTATCACTTGCTACTAGATATTTGATTGCATTGAACACCTTAAATATCACTTCCTTATCCTAAACACTCAACTTTAATTCATCTTTTTGGACATCGATCCAAGCTCTTCTAGTGGCTAAGAATGGTCTCCATAAGATGATAGGAATATCTTTGCCTTCTTCCATGTTAAGCATCACAAAGGGAATATAAACTTATCAGTCTTAACAAGTACATCTTCGACAATGCCTCTTGGGTACTTGATAGATCTGTCTACCAACTGAAGAGAGATAGTTATAGGTCTTGCTTTGCCTAGCCACAATTTTCTGTAAATTGATAAAGGCATAAGATTAATGCTAGCTCCCAGATCACATAACACCTTCTCAAATATAGAATTCCCAATGACGTAAGGAATATTGAAGCTTCCTAAATCTTTGAGTTTTAGAGGCAGCTTTCTTTGAATGATTGCACTGTGTTCCTCGATGAGAGCAACCATCTCAATTTCTTCTAACTTCCTTCTGGTTGATAAGATATCTTTCATAAACTTTATATAGTTTGGCATCTATCAAAGTGCATCAGCAAATGGTATATTGATGTGAAGCTTTTTGAAGACTTCCAAGAACTTAGGAAACTGCTTATCCAATTTGCTTTTCTTTAATTGCTGAGGAAAAGGTATGGAGACAGATGGTTGCTGAGGAGCAATGGTTGTGGCTTAGAAGGGGTTTCCACTTGTAACAACCCGCCTAGGGGCCTATGCATTTTAACTATCTTTTATCCTAGAGAAGGATTCTATCAAAAATTTGATAGAGTTTCCCTTGAAAGATAAGGGTTTCTACTCTTGTACAATATTCTATATTTCATTATCAAATCACATCACTATCACAATTAACAAAACAAACACCTACACTATCCAGAATCATAAGGTAGGCTACATTATAATGGCAAGACACAACCAGACCTATAAGAAAAATATATAAGTCTAATCCACATAATGACATGCTAATATAACTATACCATACATACCCAATACACCTTAAGAATTGAAACCTTTCTGATTACAAATTTATACACATCAGATGTCATGTCAACATATGAGTTCCAAACTCTAATTCATCCATACATTATAGAGGTTGTCCCCTACTCTCAATCATGAGTGCTAACCCTAGTTGGGCTCCATTATCTAGCTTGTCAACTGAAAATGGCGATAAAATGGTGTGAGACTAGGCAAACTCAGTAAGTAGGCAAAGTAAAAAACTATAAGGGAATAGTCAAAAGGGAAGAGCATGCTCAAATACATATACTCAATCTAAGCAACGTAAAAATCCATGGTATGCTTAATGTCATGACAATGCAACATGTACCCATGCCCACAATACACATCTTCATTTCTAGAACCTAACTCACCCAGATCAGACATACTCTCCAAATACATCATTACCATTGAGTCATACTCATAACCAAGACTTATGTAGAATGACATCATTATGACATCCTCATCAATCTATATACTTTATCAATGCATCATTATCAGGACTTACTAAAGACAAAGAAATTACTCTCCCCTATTCGATGTGCAGATGGTCCATCACTGTATCCCGGACTTGAAGCTTGCCAAGTCCGCCTCCTGTAGTACCTGGAATTCACCACCCGTGCAAAGTCCTAGGAGTGACCTGCCCTCATCACTCCATAGGGATCACAACAGGTTCACCACTACTAACCACATCTACCGAAGAACTCAAGTGTATCAAACTCACAACTACAATTCAATATCACTTAAATATCATGCCATGTCAATCTCAACATATCACTATAATAGGCCATCAAGGCCAACATCTAGCCACACATGCTTCATATGCCACATGGGCAACCAATCAGCCACATGGAGAACCAATCAGCCACACAGGCAACCATTTAGCCACAGAGGCTATACATGATACATAGGCAATCAACAAGCCATAGGCTATGCACTAAGCTAGACAACATATATCGTACATCTACTCATATAACTCAACCACATGCATGCCAATACTATGCTCAACTCATGTCAAATGGCCAAAAATCAAATCATAATATAATATAAAGAAAACTCAATTCATGATACAATATGCATGCGATCAAATTCAAACATAAAATGGTTTCGTAATTTCAATTGCACGGCATTCAAACCAAATATCTATAAAATTCGGTGCTCGTATGTCAGTATACAAGATCATGTTCAATCATGCACGAATTCAAGAAAAACCTACTTATCTCAATTCTTCACATACCTGTATTTCTTTTAATAATCTACTCTTTTAATCAAGTCTCGAATCCTACAGTCATCATAACATATTAAATTGTTTACACACTACATTATGAAAATTAATATCCCTTTCATTATCACCACCGTAACAAATTTCAATTCTAGGATTTTCTATTCCCATTCACCAATTCAACATTTCTACAGTTTATACATCATCTTTTAAGGTAATAATCATTCAAATTCTCATGTTTCTCAATTCACAGTATGGTAATTTCTTAGATTTGCAAATAGCCCCTAACTTTTACATAATTGACTTCCCATTGATAAATTTTCATACATGATTCATCCTAGTCAAGTTTCTGCATGATTCTACTTCATTATTAACATGATTAAACACATTAATCATTAATATTCATACATAACATGTTACTCATGATCTCCATAAAGTAAACAGCCCTTAACTTCATGATTTTTAATTTAATCTTTCGTGCCAATATAAATCCACAATAATCTTATCATATACAACCATACATCATTGTTAAATTCATGGATTAGATTCACCACATCTTCAACTAAGTAAACATCCCTAGTTTTCACATATTTATTAAAATTAATTAGGGTTTTTTATACTAGTTTATTTTCCCTTGATTTTCCATGAAATTTACATTGAAAATAACTCAATTCAACCCCTTTTCCTAGGGTTCCATGATACCTACGAATTTCATCACCAAGGGAAACCCTAATTGCACAAATCCCTAATTAATTTCCCTCACATCGCAGAGCTCTCATAAATCATGATTTCCCATGCTAAAATAAATCAAAGCATTATAATTAAACTCACCTTTCACATTGGAAAATCAGAGAATATTGTTGCCCACTTAATTTAATGATTGATTGATGAAAACCTTGCTGCCTGGAGAAATTAATGGAAGATGAATATGGTTTCTGATTGACATTGAGGAGGAAGAAAGCAAACTGTTTTCATTGAGGAGAAGGGGAGGAAATAAAGGGTTTGCGTTGGGATTTTTAGGCAGCCACAAGTACTCATTTCCCTATTAGGAAGGCAACAAGTGATGTCCACAACCATCCCTAGGGTTACAACATATTGCGTGCAAATTACATGACCAATTTAGAAGTTTTCTTGCGTACAAACTCTCATGGGATTAAAGTATCTAGTGTGATTAGAAATTCAGCTAGGTGCATTAAATTAAAACTCTCCCATTTAAAATGTAAATCCAATAATATTTGGGCAGTTGCAAGCCATCTAAACCATTCGCACTCACATCTATTTAATCATCAAATCATGCACCATTTAACACCATTAAATATAGATTTCCTAACCTAATTAATAATTAAATCAACATAACACAAAGCAACACATTAAACATACCAATCTGCCTAATTTAGTAATAAAATTTCATATTATATAAATGCACTTTTCATCATATAAACAAACTTATTTCACCAAGAAATTAATACCCTAGATGAACACTCTCATAAGGAAAATATTTAATCATTTTGATCTTCTAAAAACAACTCCCATATCATCTTCAAAATAATTTTTCTTTTTAGATGTCCAATTACCAATTTTTACACTGAAACATGTAAATGCTACTCTTTCACACACTATTCACCAAATGTGTGAATTTTCCCAACTAATTCATTTTCTTATTTTCTTTCACACACTCATATGTTAACCTTATTTCATCAATCTAAGTCATGGGATGAGTCTTACATCATGAGACAATCAATTTAAGCCCAATATTCAATAGCAAAATGTATCAACTACATAACTTTAAATCTCAACCATAAACACCTTATTCTTCAACACATAATGATTTTACATTCATTCTTTCCAAAATTTAAATACAATATTCATAAAAATGATAGTAATAAGATCAACGGGTCAAACTTACTAACAAAAATTTTATTTTAATCAAATCTCCCCATTTAATTTGCTTAAGTTTCAAATTTACATCTAAACTCTATCTCATATTAATATTAAAATTTTGGGCAGCCATCTTCTTAATTCTCCACCTCTAATCACATCCCATTATCACATAATTTTTTATACAATTAAATCATCATATTCAACAACTATATAAGCACTTTTAATCACACCTAAATTGGGCAGCAATTTGATCATCAATTAACATTCAAGATTTCTATAAAAATTCAATTTTAACTAAATACACATGTCATTATAATAAATGTCACTTGTCTCAAATATTTGGCATATATGGGGGTTGATTCATCAAAAGTGGTAAACACAAAAGTTGTAGCCTTTGTTGTGAATTTTCCAATGAATCACAAATCACTAAATTCTGATTTCTTATGAAAAAGTTATAGCCAAAACACTACAATCATCTCCAGTTCAAGAGGCGTCACTTTGTGGGACCCATGAATCAAACAATAAGCTTAATTAGGAAATATAGTCAACATGAAAGTGTTGGGTCCCGTAAGCTTGGTAAACCAAGAGGGGAGGAGTGAATTGGGTTTATAAAAATTTCTTGCTTAACCCTTCTTTGATTACTTTCCTTGTGTGCAAGTTGTAATAAAATATGCAACAAAGCAGTTAAATGCAAGAAAGTAAATCAATCACACATGAATAGCACACAATATTTTTTATAGTTGTTCGAGCAACATTCCTTACTCCACTCTTCCAAGAATACTCCTCTTCATGCCTTGGGTTCCACTATCTCTCTATAATGGAATTACACAAGTGCTCCTTGCACTCTTCTAGATTTCAGCTCTAGGAGGCATAAATATAGTAATTGATTATAAGAAGAATCTCTCCAACAATCAACTTGCTTTTCTTGATTCCAGCTCAAGGGGGCATAAACTTAGCAATCAATTATGAGAACAATCTCTCCAACAATTAACTTGCTCTTCTTGGTTGGTCTCTACCAACTCAAGAAATATACAAATGAAAGAAAGAGAGGACTACACTTTAAATGTGCTTCTTGTTGAGCGTTGGGAAAGAATTGATTTGAGTAGCTCTTTTCAGTGCTAAGAATCCTCCCTTTATATTGCAGATGAAGGCCTTGGATGAATATTGTGAAGTCAAAAGCTCTTGTATGAATATGAAGAAGGTTTAAACTCTTGGCCTTTGGTTGCTTGAGAATAAAAAGATTAAAGCTCAAAAGGATCTTCAAATGAATACTACAACTCCTTAGAAATGTCCCTCCATTCCCCCTTAAATAGATCTTTCAAAATCATAGCCATTAGAATTGGTTTGATGGAGCAACATTTGAATTTTTGACCGTTAGGGGTTGACAGCGGTATGGCTGGCACCTGGGCCAAGCGGCTATGTGCCAGGCGATATGCCAGGCTGCTAGGCCAAGCAGCTATGATCGATTATCTGGCTTTTCTTCCATGTGTACGTTGCTGCCTCTTGGTAGGCGGTATGGCAGGCGGTTGCTCCAAGTGGCTGGCGTCCTCCACTTCTGTTTTTGCATTCTGTCACTTTTTGAGATTTTGACATTTTTCATTACAAATTAAAATACATTTATCAACTTATAATTTGCATAATTTTAGAAATATGGATAAAATTTGAGTCATATTTTTGTATTTAGACAAAATCTTTCAAGCTTACATTCTTTAGAATATATAAATGACATTTCTTTAAGGCACATTAATTTATCTTCACAATTATAAATATGATCCAATGTAGCATTATATGATAAGCCAAGTTAATTGCAACATGGATCATAGTGATTTTCTTCATTTTCTAATAACTTGCAAATATGCTTGCATAATGATTACTCAATTAAAATACATACTCTTCAAGAATACTTGACTACATTTCAAGCTTTATAAACTAACAATGTCATTCGCATATAACAAGTCTAAAATAAGTTCTTGACTACATTTCAATCCTCATAAACTAACAACATCATTAGCATATATCAAGTCTACAATAAGTTTTGTTGTAAACAAAATCATACATATAATACTAACAATCTCTCCCTTTTTGATGATGAAAAAACTTATAGACTTGTGACAAAAAAAATGTGCTAATGATCCATTTTCATGCTCCCCCTATCTATAGATAGATCATGACATAAATACTTCTCCAAAACTCATAATCAACATGACCAAAGATTTTCTTCCCAATTTTTATTTTTCCCAAATCTTTTTTTCTCAAAGTCTTCTCTAATTTTCTCCCCCTTTTTATCAGAATCAAAAAGGTATCACACATAGGAGATGGGGTGCAAAGGATAGCACAATCATGAAAGAGAGAAACTTGTTAGTACCACCCATACCAATATGCAATTTGTAATTTTAAACAAAGGATAAGTCTCCAATATCTTCTGCTTATCATGAATCATATTCAAATTTTGTACCATCCATGTCATTTCTTCACATGCCCAAATATTTTTCCAATTTCTTAAAGGATGGATATTATATAGTCATAAACATGAAGTTGAATGTATTTTCATTGATCAGAAAAACACATATATGTTAAAAAAAAGCAACATTCAAACATTATGTAATTTTTAAAAACTTTAAAAATATGTAAGCAACTATCAAGCATATATCAATTCATATTTCAAGAATGCATCAAAATCATAATTCTCATCAAAATCATTATAATGGCTCAGAAATATCATTTAAAATTAACAAAAAATATAAAAAATGTCATTAAACTTAAACTTAAACCATTCATTACAAATGCATACCAAATCAAGAAATGTATAATTATTTTCTAAGAAAAATGTGATTCTTACTCCAAAAATAAAAAACATCACAATTTCAATTATATAATTATAGATACATAATCAATTTCTAGATGTTTTTTAGTTAAGCATTCACTGAATTTTTCTTGATTCAGAGTGAGATTTCTATTATTTGATCATTAGGTGACCTTTTTACAAGCTTAGTTTCTTAGGTTTCTCTTTATAGATGGTAGACATAGGAATATGACCATTAAGGTAATCTCCATCAAAATCTTCAAGAAAGGTTGCTTAATAAAGACATTTATTGCTACAATTGAATCCGCAGGGAGAACCTTAACTAAAGATACAATAAATGAAACTTTTATGCATAGATGGAGCCCTATTTACCAAGATGAGATCACCATCTTCCCAAGATCTATATATTTTATCACCTAACTGGAGTTCACTATGTTGCTTTATCAAGATCAAACCACTTTTGCTCTTTACATAGCACTCTCTCATATGATATACATGTGAATTGCAACATTTCTCAAACTTTCTCCGTTTCTTTGAATTCACATACTTAGGAATATTTATTGAAAATATCTTTACAGATGCTAATTTCATCTAGTCTAAGCTTTGGATCACTAATGACATTTAAATTTCAATGCTTGATCCAACAGTTCTTCATGATGATACTTCTTTGATTCATCTAAGATTAGATTTGCAAGAAACATCATTTTACTATTTGTAAGGCATCTCATTATGAAACTTGAACAAAGTGGGTCAATCTAAACTTGATGATTATCAATACAATGGATATTACATTTCATGCTCACTTTTACCACACTCATTCAGCTATCTTTGAAATTCATAAGCCTTTTGTGTGTCACAAATCTATTCATACCATAATTCATGCACCTCATCAATTTAACAAATCATCCAAGAATTATATCTCAATATACAACATAGGATTTGATCACCAAAGAATTTATCAATGCAAGGTAAC
>JAYJMB010001539.1:0-16494 GCA_036873735.1 Pouteria campechiana
TATTGATATATTGTATAAATTATATTTTACGTTATACATTATCCATATATAATGTAGTTGTATAACATAATAATCTGTATGTATGCATGCATTATTTGTTTATAGTTTATATAATATTTTTTATTGTTATATATATAGAATAACTTGAATGTATAAGACATACTAAATTTTTTTAGCAAATATGAATATGTTTACTAATCCAAGCTGTTCAGAAAACTCTAAAGGTTTATTTTGTCTATTTGGGCAATTTGATCGCAAAGCAAAAGCTGCTTAACCAATAGCACTATTTTTGCAGCCTATTTTAGTGCTTTTGCTAAAATATGCATTTATAGCTTTTGTGATGGCGCATTGTATCACTTTTTGTCAAATACCCGTAAATTTGTGGAGAAGTGCATCTAGGCATGCATGGGGAAGCGCTTCCAAACTTCCCCAATGTGTGACCAAACAAGCCCTAAGACTTGAGTTTGTCGATGCCAAAAAACAAAACCAAGGTCATTTATAGCCTCGATTTGTATGCAGCAAGAATGTATACAAAAGGCTATTATTTTTATAAATAGAATTTGTTCATACACTTTCACTTCTAGCACATACTATTGTCGCACCAACATTGGGTATGAATGCTACAATGGGCCGATTTGTGGGTAACTTAAAATGTATAGGTGAGTGGAAAATTGATAGTTATGCTCTTCTTGCAAATGGATGGAATATAAATATGCTTGAGACTTCCTAATAGATCATAGTGCTTGTGTGGTGTGAAATTGATGTGGCTAGATGATATATGTTTCTAACAATTAAATTGGCTCATGTTTACAAATGAAATAGATAACTATATTGATTTCATGTGTTAGAAGCTAAAACTTTCATGCATGTCCTCAATGGAGTTGCCACTCATTAAGATACAAAGATGAATCAAACTTTTATTATAAACTCCTTAAAAAGTTGATCTACACTTACAATTATGAAACAGAAGAGACTTTTATGGATAACTTGTAATTGACTTCAATGCAAAGGCTGCTAGAAATTCAGTTAGTTCTAGCAGCATTCAAGAGTAATGTAAATGGCTGCTAGAACTAACTGGATTTCAGTACTTTTCTCGCCACATTATTGCTGAAAAGTGAACATCTTTTAAGAATTAGAGGGAAGA
The DNA here is from genome assembly GCA_036873735.1 of Pouteria campechiana. Taxonomy (NCBI): domain Eukaryota; kingdom Viridiplantae; phylum Streptophyta; class Magnoliopsida; order Ericales; family Sapotaceae; genus Pouteria; species Pouteria campechiana. The sequence continues at coordinate 1,145 of JAYJMB010001539.1, forward strand.
GGGAGTGAAGGAAGATCTTCTCATTGCAGCAACTCCACTTTTTTTTCTTAAAGTTCCTTCTTTGCTTTGCTCCCTTTTTATAGCTACGTAGCTTAGTTGCCTTCTTAGATCTTTATAAGGGGAGAGCGATGAAGGATGCTTAGTTTCACAGTGACTTGTAATTTAATTACGTTTTATCTTTAGCCCAGGAATATTTCTGGCGCGACCCATTTCCTGAACTTTACTATGGCCGAGTGTTATAGCTGGTTGGGATTGTCTAAAAATCTATTTACAAAAACAATTAGTGTATGGTGAAGCTGTTTCAGTCATATCCTTACATAAAAGTAAAAGGGTTGATAAAATTATTACCTTTTACATGATACTATCCATAATTATGCGGTATATGGTGCTAAATTTTGTACCATTAACTCAATTTTATAAAAAAAATTGGAACTATGCGAACTGATCCAATTTCGTAAAACAGCTGACGGATACTAAAATGAAAGCACGAATAAGGCTCTACTGATTGTTTTCACCGACCAGTATATGCCACGCGTCCAGCATATGGGGATGACGTTTTCCTGGGGAACGGTCGACTACGTTCTTAATCCGCTCCTTATCCGTCAGAGAAGTGAGAACCAGAGCTGCGGGGGCGGCTCCCGCACGCCGTTTGTTTGAACCCTCTGCTGCAAGGGCAAAACCCCATTCCACCGAAATCGGAATTCCAGTCATCTCAACAGCACGATGGCTTTGATGAGAGGGGCCTCGCTGTCTCTCTTCTCTATGGGATTGCATCTTAGCCCTCGTTTCCTTCAGCCCTCACAGCCCTCCGTTTTGAGAACAGCTCGTTTTTATTTTCGCGCGTCCACAGCCCTCGATTTCGAAGCAGGTAAAAATTTCCCTCTCACCGCACTTCCCAATAAAAAATGAAACCGGACTTTGTTTTCTGTTCTTTCTTTGCTTCGCTCCTTTTGCTTTCCCGTCGATGCTGGCGGAGGTTATTAGTTCGTAAGACTTGTCAAATAAGGAACAACAAACAGACATGTCATGGAAACTCTTCAACTTTTCATTTGAACCTTTCTTGCCAGGAACTGCATTGAAGAGCACGAGTTCTAGTAGCAAAAAAGTGCTACTAAAGGGAATGGAGTACAGCGAACTTGAAGTATGTATGACTCTTTTTGTTATTCTCATTTTGCCTGTTAGATAAGTTCCGATGAGATCACTAACTGTCAACAATTTGCCGCTAGTTTGTGTGTCAATCCCAAGGCATTGTTCTGTATCCTGCAGCTCAATTCGTTCAGCCATTTATTTGGATTCCATTTTGCAAGTTTCTCATTTTTGATATTGTAGTCATTGAGTTAGGATAATTTGGGTTGTTCTCATCCTAGGCACTCCCGTTTTCATCTGTTCATAGAGTCATGACATTGTCTTAAAGCTTTCAACGGCAGTATTTCCCAGCTGGAACTGTCTGCTCCAAATAAACTTCTGAATTATGCCTTCATATCATGCATGGGTACTGTTTGATTGACATCTGCGCTTGTCTGTGGGTGAGTTCTGGTCATTTTTATTACTGTATGAGCTGTGTGCCTCTATCCAGTGGATGGGCAGGAAGGAAGTCGACGACAATTAATCAGATCATGCAGCTTCATCACTTTATCTCTTGGAACTGATTATGGCAAATAATTTTGGTGCAGAAATGGGTTAAGTGGAGTGGTTACCGGTCTGGACAGGCTTTAATGTTGTGGAAGCGTCTGTATGGGGACAACATCTGGGCACATTGCAGTGATGAATTAGAAGGTTTTTTGCCATTTATTCTGCTTTGTCAATGCTAAAAAATCTTGTCTTGCAATTATTCTGTATTCAAGCTTTTTGATTTTGATCGGCATTTCTGCACTCCTACTGCCTGAACTTTTATGATTATCGTTTTGTAATTATTATGACAATTTGGTTAATATCTAAGGAACGAGGTTGTTAGGGCACAAAAGATGAATTAATCATTTCCGTTTTTGGAAGAAACTAATTAATCATTTCCATTTTTAGAAGAAACTATGGGTTACATATCTGATGCATTTTTAATTGAAACTAGCAAGGAAAGCAGGATTGCTTGCCTGAATGCAGCAGAAACAGAGATTTATCTTATTCTTTATTCAAACTATCTTTATGCATATACGACACTCAGGAGTGGATGATGAAATCATTTATTTGGATGCACCAAATATCATTTTTAATTTAATAACAGAAGTCCTGGCACTTTGTGCAGCCTACTGCAAACTTACTGATTATGAATTTCATAATGTGTCATGATGTCATATCATTTTATCTTAGGTAATGAAATTAATATTTTGAATTACATAATGCATCAAAATGCCATTTCATTTTATCTGAGATGACTAAATTTAGGATATTTTTATGGTTCTCTAATGATTTGACTTTTTATGTTTACAAGTGGTAGTCTCTGTTGCCAAGTAATAAAAGTAAGGTGTCTTTTTCTTTTATTTTTTATTAATATAATTTTTGTATCCTTTAGGTATAAACAAAGACTTTAGAGAAATGTTGAGCGAAGCTGCTGAATTTAAGGCATTGTCTGTGAAGGATATCCTGACAGCAGCTGATGGAACTCGAAAGGTAGACTCCATTATCCTGCCAATTCCTCTTGAAGGATGGTGCATTATAATGTCTTGGCATGTCTGTATGGATAATGCATTGGCATGTTTGTATGGAATGCTAATCCAACTTGGATATGGGGATGTGTTGCTCCCCAATTATGACAACCTTTTGTCCTTGGTTGACTGCCATATGAACCGATCAATTGGCAACTGGGATCTCATTGCCTCGCATGCTTGCAGGATTAGTGGAACCTGCCAGTATACATACAGACTCTGGGCATTGTTTCATGTGAATACTCAATGATTATTCAACTCACAGGATGTTGCAGATTCTGTTCACATTGTTAGATGGTTCGGTGATTGAAACAGTTGTGATTCCATGTGAAAGCGGGAGGAACACTGTTTGTGTCTCAAGTCAGGTGGGCTGTGCTATGAATTGTCAGTTCTGCTACACTGGAAGGTGTGTACATCTCTGCTTCCGATCCTCACAATGTCATTTTTTCCCTATAACAACCTAGATAAATCTCATCGTTCATGCACACATCTTCATCTCTCTCTCTCACACATACAAATCAAAGTCCTTTTACTATGGTTGTTTACATTGTGTGCACCATGCAGGATGGGCTTAAAGAAGCATTTGACTGCAGCCGAAATAGTTGATCAGGCTGTTTTTGCCAGGCGGTTGTTATCAAGCGAAATTGGTTCTATTTCGAATGTTGTATTTATGGTGAGTTTGCTTACCATTCACATTCTTCAGAAAGCTAATTGCGAACTTTTTGACAATTGACACTGATATTTTAATTTTTTAAAACTTATGTGAGGCAGTGTGTTGGTTTCTGTTGCTCATCTCCCTTAAACTAGAGGACCATCTTGAGAGCAGTATGCTGTCACACAGCAAACAATTTGCAGTACGAAAAATTGCCTTGGTTAGAGAATCCTCACTAATGATCAAGCGATTGCTTATAGAGGTCTTAAATGAAAATAAAAGTGTAAGCATTTGACAGGGAAAAGTGCAGTTTTGCCATTCAAGAAAGCTGATCAGAAAAATTTACCTCTGGAATGATGGAACATTTGAAGCATTTTGGCTGTATTATGTTCGATTTGGTTTTGCAGATTGATTGATTAATGCGTAATATTTAATGACCGGTGCAACTTGCACTTATGACACTTATGGCTTGCTGCTTGACTTCTTGCTTAAGTTCGAATGATTTGAATTCTGTTGATTTAACAGATTAAAAGCCATCATAAATTTATAGTTTATAAACACATAAATGTTAATATGTATTAAATAGTAAGTTTAATCATTTATTAACTTAATACAAATTGCACCTAGAAACTCTAGGCGTGTGCTAAGACCTCTTAGGTGCACCTAGGGTGTGTCTAGGGCCCTGAACTACTATGACTGTGATGCTTTTTTGTCATTCTTTTGTTATCTAAAGAAAACGACAGTGATGTGCCAATCATTTTGCTTCTCGTAAGCACTGGATTTATTGGCTGATCAGTTTCATTGGCTACTGCATGTTCAATTGCTGGTTTTGGTATATCCTTACCTTCTTTGCAACATCTAGTTATTAGCCCTTTTCTTGGTCTCATGTTAATTATCATAATGTAAAATGGAATGGATTCGCAGGGTATGGGAGAACCGCTTCACAATGTTGACAATGTAATTAAAGCTGCGGCTATAATGGTTGATGAGCAAGGCCTTCATTTCAGTCCACGCAAGGTGACTGTTTCCACCAGCGGCCTTGTTCCTCAGTTGAAACGCTTCCTTCATGATTCCAACTGTGCTTTGGCAGTTAGTCTGAATGCTACAACAGATGAGGTAAGTGGAACCCATTTACTATTTGAGATGTTTTAAATTCTACAGTACTTCTTTTCTCTGCCCATTCACTTGCTACGGACATGCAAATTTAGTGCACATGTCACATTCATGCTATCTACCATGAAGAGGGCTGCAGCGTAGCTCACTGTCAGTTATCTGGTGGGACATATGAATCGAAATGCAGATTTTTAACTGCCCGTTTTTTCCAGTATGTTTTATCTGCTCAATGGATTGACTGATCTGACTTTTGAAGAGAGGCAATCTTCATGGTGGTTGTCTTTTGCATGGCAGAGGCTTTCGTCAATCATGGTTTATCTGCTGGGTAAAAGTGACATGTAGGATTGAAAAGGCATTTTAATAATGTTGCTGGCTGTATTGCAAGAAGTTCCTTTCATGTTGATGACAGTAGACTAATATTACAGGTCAGGAACTGGATCATGCCAATCAACCGGAAATATAACCTGGGCTTGCTTCTTGAGACTCTTAGGGAGGAACTTAAATTCAAGAACAAGTACAAAGTGCTGTTTGAATATGTAATGCTTGCTGGAGTTAACGACAGGTGAGAAAAGCCTATCCATATAACTGAATTTATTTTGCTTTGGGGAGATAAAAATAAATAGGAGATAAAAATAAATAAACAGAAAAAACAAAACTGGGAAAATTTATTATGTTCCAAATTTCTTGAAAACATGGAAGGAGAATGACCTATTCACCTACCATACCTTTCATAAGCACTTGGAACAGCCTTCTACATGAGCATTATTGACACATTTCCTACGAGATCCATTTTTATGATTGTCTCCAGTTTGCTTTTTATAGTATCTCATAAATGTTTCTTTCTGGATTAGCCAAACCATAATATTTTGCCACTAGGGTTGTATGTTTGCAAGTCATAATTGGATGGCTACAGCCACTTGGTGCAGGAGATAATGGGCCACATCGGATTTTGCAATGGGTCATCAGGTGAATGACCTAGGTCACGTATGTGGCCTGCACAATTTCTGGTTTCAACAAAAACAGCAGAGAAAAGTAAAAAACTGCTTGGGTCGACAAAGCATCATTCATATCTTCTTTCTGAGTTCATTCTGATTCTTTTCTCATTAAACATTCTGTTTTTGAAATTTAAGGTTCTTGTTCATTATAGTGAAATTTAAGGTTTCTTTGATAGTCTTTTCTAGGCAATATTTGAAAACTGGGAATCAGAAACCAGACTCAACTCAAGCCCTTAGTCCATGTGGATCATGTTCCTGTCTCCAAAAATTGCCGTCTTATCTTTCTGGTTATGTTTTTTCTTGTCCAGCGATTTGAGGACACTGATCAAACGTAAGTTGTGATGTATACTGTTTCTGGTAGTCAGTGAAAGTTTAGAAACTCATTTCTGAGCTGTTCCTATCCATGAACATAGGGCAGGGCATGGGTCAGCGTACTGATTTGGTTGTCATTATAGCTGAGCTAGGCTTTACTTTCTTGGGGCCTGCCTTGGATTATGAAATGGGGCTCGAATTAGATAAACAGTCTGGGTTGAATTTTTGTGGGATCTCCAGATGGCTTCATAATCCAAACTAAAGATTCACTCACTTCATTTTCCCAACAATGATTCCATGTTTTTTATTGCTAACATAATCTTTGGGCGTTTCTGTAGCGTTGAAGATGCCAAGAGGCTCATTGAGCTTGTCCGAGGGATCCCTTGTAAAATCAATCTCATCTCATTTAATCCTCACTCTGGGTCGCAGTTTAAACCTAGTAACAAGGAGAAGATGATTGAATTTCGCAACATCCTTGCAGAAGCAGGGTGTGTTGTCTTCTTGCGGCTTAGCAGGGGAGATGACCAGATGGCTGCCTGTGGTCAGCTGGGCAAGCCTGGAGAAATCCAGGCGCCCCTCCTTCGCACTCCCGCTTGGTTTCAAATGCAATTATGATTGGAAATCTGCAGCCTCCTGCCATGATAATGTCCATTTGGATGGTGTCAACCATGCCTGGTTTGATCAATCAAGTTGTTTAAAGCGAACAGAGGCTGCCCGGCTCATAAAAGTAGTTATTTGAATCCCGTGATGGGTTAGTGATCTTTCCACCTTTGAGCATTTGTATACGATTTAGATGTAAATTTTTTGGTGATTCTTGGTTCAATTGAATGGGGTTTTATTTTGTTTTTTAATAATATTATTAGCTGAGGATTCATGCGTTTGATGCCATTTTTGATGCATGTGGCAAGTTAAATAGCCGAGAAAAGCCATTGGATGGAAATGGCTTTCGCGGGCTAACATGTGCATACTGGTGCCTGAGTGTGTTGAATGAATTCTGGCGAGTCCCCCGTTCTTCTTGGCGTCGTTGGAATTGTTGCTGGCTTCTGGTGCCCGCTGGGTGGTTCATGCTTGCCGAAACACAGATTGGAAGGCCCGTGGCAGTGGTTCTCCCTGACTGCCATTGTCTTATATGGCCGATGTGCTTTATTTGATGCGTAAAACTGAATGCCATGGCATCCACGATGATGGTCCATGGGCCAACCAGTGCTGGCCGTCAGATCGTGCGGATTTCTGTGACATGAATTATCCTTCATTTCCATACGGACATACTAGTTTAAACTATACGGTTGGTTCATGCTTCATAGGACTTACCTGCCGTTCAAACCTGCAAACTTTTCTTCAGATACCATACGAAAGTTATTTGAAACCAGCATTATAATTGGCCAACCGAAAGGGATATTAAAATTATTGTATTGAGTTATTTTTTCAGCTTTCTGGGTTTAAAATCCAGCTCTGGCAAAAAAATTCTGTAGTTTACGCAATCAGTTTGCAGGAAAGTATCATCTTATCATACTTCTAAATGGGAAAAAATCCTTATTTGGGCCCGGCTGAGAATCAGATGGACGAAGTGCCGGGCCCGGAAAACGAGTTCTGTGCTGGAGGCTGATTAACTGTCGAGATGAGTAAGTTGCTGGCTTAATTGCCAATCAGTATCGGAGGCTGATTAAACTATATTATTGGCTTCTGAATGCTGCCCGCGTCACTTGGCCAATGGCCGGGTATGTACACCAAACTAATGTGTATGAGCGAAATCCCGACCGTGGATGATTTTGGGCCCACCAACTTCTTATCCATTAGCAGCTCCACACTGCGTTGGGGCCCAGCGTTTAGCTCCACGGTGCAATTGCATTAGAAATTCCAGCAGTATAATAGACGCTGCACGACGCACCCACAAAGCCTTGGTCGGGATAAAATGATGGGGGCATGGAGATAGGTATGCCGTGTAACTGCAAACTCTACTTCGGCCATGGTCGTCGTATCATCCACTCCTTCCCACCTCCGCAGCTGCCACCATGCCGACCTTCACATCGTCCCTTCTCTGCCTTACAAATCGCTTCACCCGCAGAAGATTTCCACCGCAGGGAGAGGAGGAGGAAGGCGAAAAAGCTGTGGAAATGGGGCTTTAGTGCAGGTTAAGGCCTACATGGAGAAACCAAATTCCATGGCGAGCTTTGCCAACAAGGTGATCGGCTCCCTTCCCGTGATTGGTCTCTTTGCGAGGATTATCAGCGACGAGGGAGGTGTCGGCGACGACCTCATCGATTTTGCTGAGTTTCGGAGGCGGGTTGGGAAGAATTGCAGCATCACTGATTCCAGGGCCTTCTATGAGTTCCAAGACCGCCGAGGCCGGGTGAGCTCTCTAAAACTCTGTTTCAACTCAGATGGATTGGGTCTTATTCATCTATAGAGAATCAAGTTCTCGTAAGTTTCCTTTATGTTGAATTCCACGCTGTGAGATCGTTTTATTAATTTTGGGTGAAACTATCTTAATAAGTTCAATGACTTTAACAATAAAAGCACCTCTAGTTCCTGATACCGGCGCCTTGGACGGCAATTCCCGGAATTTGGTGACATCAAAACATTGGCTCTCCTTAGCTGATATGAATTGTGATTCTGTTTGTCCATGGTCGTTTTCACATTGTATGAAGTTGACCCGAAACCAGAGCTTGCTTTAACTAATTATGATATTTTCAATTTTAGTATGGTGGGTCCCTTCTGGTTTCCATTAATATCTTATTTTAATGATATGAAACATTATATAATAGCTAACAAATGTAGAAACAGCTCTAGTTTATGCCTTCTTCGGAACCTTGTTGGGAGTTTAAGGAATTCTTCTTTGAGTATGTTGATATGGGTCTGTGTCTTTGGGTAGGCAGGGGATCCTCTCTATGTGCTCCTATGCTGCTGGGTGGCTGCTGTTGGTGCTGGCCTTGTGAAGTCGGAGGATATCCTAGAAGGGGTTGCCAGGCTACGTATATCAAATGATATTGAATTTGAGGAGCAGACTTTTATGGCTGTCATGTCTGAAGCTAAAGAGGTTAGTTTTGCCTTTCATATTTTATAATTTCGTGGGACAGGAAAACCCTTTGTTGCTGTCTCTTTTTTTTTTATATATATTTCTTTTTCCGGACGATACTAAGATCCATAGATTTTTATGTAATATTCGCACCAGATTTAATTATTCTTTTCATGAAGTTGGACCATGCCTCATAATTCCTACCTAATAGGTGAATAGATCCCCCTAATTCATCTCGCCATGATTCAAGGCAGAAAAAGGCAGAGTAACCATTGTTTGCCAGCGTGGGTTCGATTTTCTCTTGACAAAACTATCAAGGTTGGCTTGTTTGCTTGGAAATATGTCTGATTTACATAAGCAGTGACAAAGTTAAAATGGCTTGTCTAATTTTTCAGAAAGTTAGACAAACCAATTTTCTTGAAATGTAGTAATATTTTATTAAAAGATCAAAAAGGCAAATAGGAGAACAATGTAACTGAAAAAGCTATACCAGGAATTTAACAAATCACGATTAACTAGCATAATCAATGTATCTGATGCTGATTAAAAAGTTATGTAGGGATTGCTTAGTAACTTTTACCCATGAAGCTTTTAGCATGCTGCAGCCATTAAGAGGGCCAATGCATAAATTGAACAGATGAATTTTCAGTTTTCCAGGGAAGCAAGAAACATCTTGAATGGTTCTTTCAGAATGATAAGAACCCTTCTGGGCAGTGGATGAATAATTTTTGAGGAATTTAACAATCTTTCATTGCTGAGTGCCAGAGGGCTCCCTTCCGTTCACTCATATACCAGTACCATCACAATCAGGCAAAATCCCTATGAGCTCACATACCCACAATGTAGACAAGGTAAGACTTCTTTTATTCAGGCATCATGCATTTAGAGAAAAATGAAGAAATAAAGAAAATATTTGGAACCAGAAAGTCAGGTTTGGACTGCATTCTTTAATTAAAATTTAAAAATAGCACTAAAAAGGGAATGTCAAACACACGCCTTCAGCCTAAGTGGCAGAATGGCATGCATGTTCGCAGTTGAAATCAAAGATGAGAAATCAACTATAGAAGTTATGAGGTCATTTATTTAATTTTTGGGCAAAGGTGGGATCTAAACTCCTAATTATATTAATATTAATAACTCGATTCTCTCTCTCTCTCTCATCTAATTACCATAGTGACCTAACCCCTTAATGTATCTTTAACCTCTTATTATGAGTTTTGACAACTAAGAAAAGAATCATGCATCATTTCAGCGGCGGAAGAAGTCAAATGTTTTGGCAACTGAAATTCCAATGGAAATTCGAGTGGAGAAGGCTCTTGAAGCAATCTATGTATGCTGCTTTGGCAAGGATCCAATTGAAGAAGAAGATGAAAGGTTACTCCGGATCATGCTCAATTCAGTTTTCCCTACAGTTGGGTTATCCGAGATAGAGAGGATTGTTGGCACCAAAGCGAAACAAGTTGCTGAAGGAGATGTAGAAAACATACTGGAGCCAAAGCGTTTATCCAAAGAATCTGTGCAGATGCAAATGAAGGACCTCCAGTTCTTGAAACAGAACAGGGAGACTTAGGCTGAGAACTTGTCCTTGTTGCAAGTAGCCTTTGTTTTCTCCCCCCTCTTCCTCCTCCTTCTTTTTCTTCTTCTTCTTCTTCAAATTTAAAGAAATGATTATTATAGGTTTGGTGTTCCTAATCTTTTATGATTCTTTGCACTAGGAGTTTGTTGTTCAGCAGAAATTGCTAAGCCTTTGGGTAAGGAAAGTTATTACATACCCATTCTTGGGTTTAAGAAAAAAAGCCAAAACAAAAAAAGAAAAAGAAGAATAAATTCCGATGATTTTCTGTTAAGACAATGGAGAAAAAGGGTGAGGCTTGCCAAATGCCAGTAAATTTATTTTCCCCGTCGTCTTGAGGCTGTCTCTGGTGGTGTTGATTGACACTCTTCTATGCCAGGTGCACAAGGGATGATACCGGCCGGATGCTTCTCCATCCAACCGTCAAATGGCAAAACTCCATTTGAAGTACTAAATTTACAATCCCTTTATGGTACATGGACAGTTCTTTCTGTTTTGTAAAAGATTTCAATACCGTTAAGTTCAGGATGTGTTGATGAAGGAGGGTTTAATACCTTCGAAGTTTACAATCCCTTGATGGTACTTGAACTGTTCTTTCTGTTTTGTAAAAAGATTTCAATACCGAAGTTCAGGATGTGTTTAATGAAGTAGGGTTTAAGATACCTTTTGAAATTGATCGAGGAGCATCTCCATTTCCCACGCAGTATATAGTGTGTAAGAACAATCATTCAACTCCATACGATGATTTTTTCAAATCAGATTGCATCGACCTTCATTTGAAAAACCCAAATTTGCAAAGATATAGTTGGGCTAGGGTTGAACCCAACACTGGCTGCCCCCTCTTTACAGCACAGTGCAACATAAATAATGCAAGTATATTATTTACTAATGAAATCAGTCACTCATTTACACTTCTCTTTGAAGCCTGACATATACCGTAACGAATCTGTCTCTCTTTCCGGAAAGAACAGATCTAGATACAACTACAGATTGCAATACAAACAATGCATGCAAGTATATTCTATGCTGATGACTTGTCGGCCGCCTTGAGATGTACTGCTACAATCTCTCTAGCTAGCTATGCCATTCACTCAATCATAATCTGTTAAGGATTCTTCACTTTGATCCTCAATTTCCTCGCTATCTGGGCTGCTCTAGGATGAACAGGCCTCTTGCTACTATCACACTGCTCAACCTCTACCCAGTTGATCACCTTGAGCATAAGGGACTGAGCGCAGTTGGATGGCTTTCGTTCGTCACTAGCAGTTGATCCTCTCCTCCTCTTCAGACCCTTTTCCAGCGCTTCCTCCAAAAAGCCCATGAACCAGTTTCCAGCCTCTGTCTCGATCTGCTTCCCCCACTTGATTGCATTGATGTAGTTGCTAGTGCTAGATGGAGCAGATGTTGGCTTCTTATTTTCATCCGTGGCTGAATGGGCCTCTATAGAAAATTTTGAGCTTGAACCGAATCTAGTGTGCTTCCCAAGGCTTGTTTCGGTACTTCTGCCTTCGCGGGTGACGGAAATCGATTTGGATAGCACCGATCTCCTGGTGGAGGATGAGCTAACATTCGAGTTTCTGTTCTCGTCGATCGAGTCGTGTTCCATTTCGTGTAAAATGGACAATCGCTGCTCTTTCAGAGGCTCTTGATTCTTGCCTGACGCATTTTGAACAATGCCGTTTGATAAGCTGGCAGCTGCTTGAATGCACTCCATGTCTTTCGTTGCTTGATTGATCTCTTGGTGGAAGTTCAGGAACTGATCGAAACAGGCGGCAGGAGCTTCGGGTCTGGCAGATGCGCTCAGCTCTGAAAACATCCTGCGAATGTATCCAACCAATGCATTAGCTCAATCTTGCAAACAAAACCCCAAAAATCCTCAAATTATCTAGAGAGATCAGAGAAGAGAATTTTGCATACTTCAGAACTCGGACCAATGTTTCAGTGGCGGATGCGTCTCGCAATGCTTGAAGAGCAGCTTTCTGTGTCACTTCTCTCTGCTGTAAAACTTCCTGTCGAATTCACAAAACCTATGAGACTCTACTGAATCATTTGCTGATCCGCAAAGGATGCGAAATAAGAGAGCGAATTTACCTTTCCGAGAGTGCTTAGCTTTCCTGGCAAGGAAGGGAAGCCATTCTTCGCGGTGGGATTATCGGGTGAAGACTGAAATGCCCCAGAATCTGACTGGTTTTGAGGATCGGCAGGCAAAGTAAAAATCCTCGCATTTCTTAGTCGGGGTGGGGGAGTTGAACTCTTCCTCTCCTACAAAAAGGAAGACTCATTTTATTACCAATTTACAATAACCAACATCGTGGTTACATCATTAGTCATTTTAAAACTAAGAGCGTCCCATCCATTCATGATGAGGGTTTGCTTTATTAGCTCATTTCAGAGCCGATTCTTGGGAATGGGACACATAGATGTCGAACATTAAAGAAAAAACAGTTTGTAAATCGACGGGCTGTTTTTCATAAAGGGCGAAGAGGGACGATGTACCTACAGCTGAGTTGAAGGGACTCCTCGGAATCCTCTGATCTCGGTCGCAAACACTCTTGCTCCTTGGAAGCTTTGATGCTGAGGAAGGAGCGACAATGACACAGCTTTTTCTCACTGAAGCAGGGCTATCCCCCTTCGACTCCAGCATCTTGGACAGAACAGCTCCACTCAGTGAAGATCGGGCTACACCTGCATTCCCCTCCTTCCCAGTTCTTCCTCTAATCAAAGGAGAAATTGGAATTGCCCCCATTCGCATCGAATTCGACCTCTCCTTAACCGGCGTGCTCTGATCAAAATCCAATGGTACGGGCTTAACGGCTGACGGCGAGGAAACAACTGGATTCGGATCAGGCAACCAAGATCCTCTTCTATACGCAGGGAGTTTCAGATTGCTGGCTGTCCTCGGATCAGCTTTCTCCCCTCTTGATCTGATACCCATGATTGGTTCGGGCGTCCCCACCAACGGATGTCGGCCAGGGACTGGCTTCATGCCTTTTATGACTGGTACAGGCGATCCAGGTTCTAATCTCTCTACATATATGAACTGCCCAAGCTGCATTTTGTTGCTGAGGACGAGATCATCTTGCTCAAAGGGCAGGCTGACATATATCGAATGCGAAGAATCGGATACCTTGATGTAGAAGCCATGCTTAGGCCAGAGATCTTTTTCGTCGAGATCGACGGGTACGATGTCAGTCACCTGCAGAAGAGCACTCCTGTGCTCGCTTGTGGCTTTGGCACCAGTGTTCATGCCATTGAGGAGTTTCAATAGAATTCCAGGTGCCAATGCTGCCATTATCTTTGTGCGAGAAAAAAAGAAGATAAAGAGGAGAAATTGGGTAAAAAACCAAGAAAGGAAGGTGTCTTTTGCCTCTTTTTCTAACTAGGTGCACGGATTTTGAGTAAAGCTACTTGAGAAACTGCAGTGGAGAAAAAATATCAACAAAATTCACCAAAACCAGAAAAAATCGAAACTCTTTAGCAAGGATCAAGATGGTCCGGAGCAAGAGAAATCAATCAATCAATTTCCCTGAAGGGAAGAAGTCTTGAAAGAAGTCCTAAAATTCAAGAACACCCATCAAGAGAACTCCATCTGAAAATCCACAGGCTTCTTGTTTTCAGCTGAGAAAAGATGAAAATGACCAAAACGATAGAAAACGCATTTTAACGAAATTCACAGGAAAGAAGTCGGCAAGAGTCGATTCTGTATATCGGGTTGGGAAAAAAAAGGCGAAGAACAGATCGAGACAAGGCGAAGAACCATTCGAAGAATTCACCTTCTCCGCTCTTCTGTGGCCGTTGCGAAGGTCGGATTCTTGATTTCTTTTGATGGTGAGTTGGCTGATACTAACGGTAACAAACACTAGCAAAGGGACTTTTTAAAATTTGTATGTTTTGGAACGTTGGCTCAACGGTCAGCTCAATGAGTGGGCCCGGAATGATTCGAAGCGAGAGTAATTGCGGAGACCCTGCGGCATCCTTACCGTGACGAATATACCCTCAAATGCGTTTGCACAAAAAAGCACGGAGGCGGCCTTCTGCGGACTAGCTAAGTAATTCTGAATGATTTCTAGGGTACATCTGTCATGTCGAAAAATGGTCCGCTCCCTGCGCCGTCTGTGTGGGTCCCACCTATTCTGGTCATTTGGTGGTCAAGCTTGGGCGGCACACATGATATACTCCGTTATCGTGGTCACTTTAGCTCGTTGTCAGCCATCCATACCATCAGCCTCGCTGCCCGCAATGTGGATTGAACCTTTCCTGTTATTTTGTTGTTAATTGCACCTCTAAACGTTAGTTCCCCTGAAAAGTCGGCCTATTTTCATGTCAGATGACATCATGTCCCATTTTTATACGCATAGAATGTTCAGCAGTGGAAAAGGTGACTGTGTGTTTTGCTTTGATAGTAGTCTTAAGTGGAGGATAAAGGAGAATGGACGGATACATACAAGGAAGGGTCTGTACCCTATCTTATGATAAATGCCTATATATAGCATCCGTCCGCGTCTGGACGTGACGCAATATTTAAGGTAGGAGCGTATGGGACGCAGCATTTAAAATCAACCACGCCATCGGTGTGTATATGGAGAATTCAGAAAAGAGTGCGGATCACCTGATGAACCGCACCAGTTGGTGCCACCAGTCAAATTTCGACACGACTTCCCATTTTCAAGCTGACGAGTTTTTGGAAAACAAGATTTCCGACCCTTGCAGGTTGGTATTCTCCTCAGATATAAGACATGAGTATCAATTGTCCGTTTTTTACCTTCAACATATCAAACAAAACTTGCAAAATTTTGTTTTAAAAAAAATTAAATTAAAATACCAAACAAAACTAAGCATTTTTAAAAAATAAATAACCAAAATACTAAATAAAACTCGCTTGATCTATGTTTTAAAATAATTACCAAAATACTAAATAAAACTGGATAAAGCTAATCGTATCTTTTTATAAAAAAATTTAACCAAAACACCAAACAAAACTTACCAAAAAATGCATATAAAAATTAATTTTAAAATACCCTTAATAGTTTAAAATATGAATAATTATTAT
>JAYJMB010001540.1:0-16491 GCA_036873735.1 Pouteria campechiana
GGATCGACCCTTGCATAAGCACACTAGACTATACATCGACCGTGCACTTGCGAGGTATTAAATTTGAACCATCAACAGACTTATTCATGCAAATTAAACTAACTTTGCTCATAAATATTATAAACACACATGACCTCATAAGCACCCAAGGCATAGAATTTTTATCCATTTAGCCTTGCTCTTTCTTAAACCTCTTTCATAATATCCACTCATATCCAGATATGCTATTATTTATAGCAGTCAATCTCATCCATAAAATTCACCAAGTAACATTCAATGTTCACAACATATACAACATATAATTCTGTACGATAGTCATAATATATTATTCAATACAAAATTCATTCATTTTTAGCTAGGGGTCATGTCCAATCGACTCTACTTATATTTAAATCATTGTCACATTTATTCCAATAAATCTATATCTATACTTTCATTCTCAATTATTCATTATATCTCACCTGATACCAATTAGTACCATGCTCGGGGGCCACCAACCAAGTGGACACAACCATGATCTAAGTGGGCTCAGCCACAAACCAAGTAGACATAGCCACAATCCAAAGTGGGCTCAACTTTCTTACAAC
This sequence comes from Pouteria campechiana, assembly GCA_036873735.1. NCBI lineage: Eukaryota > Viridiplantae > Streptophyta > Magnoliopsida > Ericales > Sapotaceae > Pouteria > Pouteria campechiana. The sequence continues at coordinate 588 of JAYJMB010001540.1, forward strand.
TTTGGTGTGCTCTGGTTTCTCCCTGCAACCCTAACAAAGAATGTTACAAGATCAATGACAACATTATCAATGCCATTTATGGTATTTAGCTGTCACTGCAACCTAGGAATTGCAAGTTCTCCATCCACATCTACTAAGTAATCAAAAGATTCTCACAAAATAGGCTAATCAGGCCTCTTCGCCATTATAGGCGGCATCATCAAACAAAGCCCTTTCATGGGCGGGATCCCAAATAACCAAGTAAACCATCTTGGTAGGCACCCCAACCTCAAATTCACAACAATCACATTCTGGTAGGCATCCAAATCCAAGCATGTACCTCAGCCATGCCTCCAAGTCTCAATCAAATAACGAAACCCAAATTCACACAAATGATATTAATATCCAAACCAAGTGTGCATCCAATTCTCAATCACTATCCAAGCATGCCTCCAAATCTTAATCAAATTGCTAAACTTAAATTTATACCAAAGTAAATCATTAAACCCAAATCACTTAGCCTTATAGCAAAATTCAACATTAATCATATGGAGGAATACACAAATTCATCAATCACATTATCAACAAACATAATTCAATTCAACCATAGTTAAACCCAATGTCAATCAATACAACCATGGCACACTTGCCAATTTATTCAAATCACATGTTTACAAGCAAAGTTATTCAATCATACATACAAATGCCATCCTTCATAATAGTCAATCACAACCAAAACTTCATCAAGGAACCCTCAAAGTTCCTAATATATAATTCATTACATCACTTATGTAGCTCTAAATTAAATACATAATCCAACAAAACATAAGAATAGGGTCATTTCCTAAGATAAACATCTGAGGATATATCACGTCATGTCATATCGAGTCAAATCAATCTAATAAACCATAAGGATTCATACACTTATAATGAATCTAATGAGTCCATCACTACTCAATCAAACAAACAAGATGGAAATCAGCCCCTAATATCCATTCATGAAACTTTACTAATTCACATACCCTGTAAAACAATGACATTCAAACATTTAAACAAGATGCATATAAGCACCACCATGCTTCACTATGCTACTCAATCACAATAATTATATACAACCAATGTAATGTACACTGAAGTCATCTCATCTATAAAAGCATCTAATCAAATTATGTTTATGCCATCACAGCACTAGCATATTCATTTCATATGAGTGTCACATATACCTATTCCTAAGTACCTCTTTTCCCCCAACCATGCCTTCAATGTATGACTAACATTTCCCTTACATTTTAATGTTCTTCCATGTTTCCCATGAGTTCATAAGCTTGTATTGGCATGTCATTTTTTATTTCTTCCAAAACTCATTGCCATCATGATTCTGGGCTCATCAATCTTGGTATCAAATAACCACTTGGCTCTAACACCATTCTGTAATGCCCCACCACGAGGCTTATACATTTTAACATTTCCCTACAATTTCCCTATTTCTAAGAGAAGAATTTGCCAAAAATCTGTAATAGTTCAAATTATAATACCTTGCAAGTGCACGAGTGTACAGCAGTAGAATGTGCATGAACAAGGGTCGATCTCAGACAAAATAACAAACCAATTTAATTGAATTGAGTTACTAACTAAAATTAACTTTGAGAAGATGGATTGTTGGTTTGAACTAATAAGAATAATAAACTAAGAAGATAATAAAAAATCTAGGGTTATAGAATGATATAAGATAGATTGCAAGTGGCAAAGGTCTAGAGTTCAGATTTCACCACTTAATGACTCCTCTTGCTATTTGCATATTAGATTTAATGCTTGCTTGGGTTCATTCTTTCCATGATATGATTATTATCATTTAGTTTGCGGGTTTAAATCAAGCACTTCCACACATTTCAATTACCTGTGATGTGTAGCATAATTGAGGTGAAAACCCATTACAATCAAGAACTATGAACCAAGTATAATGGTTATGCATTAGGTGTGCACCTTAAACTTCTACTTTTCTCATTCAAGGAAGCTGATGGTTGTGCAGTAGGTGTGTGCCTTAACTATGAATAGAAAATCAATAGGATTTGTAAAACTGGTGGTCAAGTAATCACACAAATCAAAAGATTGAAATAAAACCAATGAATAAAAACACAGACTTGCATTAAATAATCAATAATCCAAATAATATGGTTCATCAAAAAGGGATACATCTTCACTCTAGAAAAGATGAATTAGTTCATGAAGAAAATAAAAGATACTCCCTTCTTGAGGATCATCATACCACAATTTTCCTTCTTGGATCGCATTCGCTCTCCTTGAATCATCTTTCATTGCTCCACAAAATCTCCTAAGAGTAGCCTCCAAGAAACCCTAGACTCTCTTTGAAAAAATACCCCAAAACTACTAAAAATAGGGCTTAAAAATGTAGCACTTCTACATAATAAAAAAATATTAAATCTGCGATTTGATCAGCTGCTGGCGCTGGTGGTGCCACCACACTGATCACTTCTGCTCCTTTGCATCTTCAACTCTGCTCCCTTGCTATTATGTTTGCCTTCCTTCACTACTTTGCTGCTCCATATTTGCTTGCTTTCTCTCCTTTTCTCCACTTTCAACTAACCTAAACAAACAACAAAAATGTGTGAAATTGACATAAAACTAATGAAAGATTTCATGGAATTAAGCTTGAAAATAAAAAATATAAGTAAATAAAATTCACTCATCAATCTAGCAGAGTCTACCCTAAAATATGAGAATCTATACACCTATACATTCATTTAATCATATATAATTGATAATTAAATAATTATAAAATAATAATACAAACCATAAAACTGATACCCACACACACAAATACCTGCCTAGGATCAAAACTGATCATGATGGCAATACACCTCAATTGAATCATAGTTTTATTCATACCTACATAATCAAACAACTGTGACATGCCAATAAATTTGATTATACATCAAGTGGAATCTTTTAAATACACTTATACAATTACATAAATACACTACTATGACACTACAATCCCGATCAATCATACCACAAAAGATTTCTTCATTCTTCTTCATTCTTCCTTATAAGTCTCCAGCCCACAGTTGAAATCCTTTACCTGACATGCCAACTAAAAATTTAAATAAGAAGGCATGAGTCTAGGTAAACTCAATAAGTAGACTAAATATAAATAATAATTAATAGTCTAACAAAAGAACAATGTGCAACTCCACATGTGTAACTTCATAATATACCAAATTCCATAAAGTACAGTACAATATCAAATTGTCCATATGATCATTTTCCATACTCTTCCATGATTCAAACAACAATATAACTAATATTGTCAATCAGTCAATTCATGGGATATCATTATCTTCCATTTATTCACATGTTCATCCATATAACATAATAAACACTATTCATTATAATGGAATACTCTTTATCCCCGTTAATCTATACAATCACACCATATTAACATTATTTCATACAAAAACATGAGATAAGTCTATCCCTATTCATCCACAATATCTTTAAAAATATAAGGATATTCATTTTCTGAACAATCCACGCATTCACACAATAACATAAACATCCTTAAAAATATAATGCCCATATTCATGGGATACTCATGATCCCATCGATCCATAAATTCATTTATAAACAAGAAAAGGAGCGTTTTTACTTGCATGAAGGCGAAGGACCATGGTGTAATGCTTCCATTTCCATAGCTTTAGCTTCTATTCCATAACCAATTACTCCTATACATATCATGCGGTCATAATTTAAATCACACAAAATTCAAATATATCATTAGTTCATTATACATCTCCACCACTCATTTTAGTTGAGATTCAACACCCATTCTCATTTGAGATTTCAAGTTTTCACCTAAACCACTATTTTAAGGCTTTCTTAATTAAACATATCAGATCTAGAATTCTTAATAATCATTTCATTTTCAATTAATTACTGCCTAACATAGACTCCTCCCTCAACCAAATTCATTAGAATTTCAAGGTTGCAATCCAATCCTATGTACAGAAGTTATTTCTTATTGAGGCATTTCATCAAATATGTGGGAACCACTACTTAAATTATGTTTCTCCACAAGGTATCTCAATTATACTCATTTCCAATAATGTACAGTAATAATTAATAATGAATTAACTTCAATAACAATGAATTAATTTCTAGAACAATCCAATTAAACTCTAAACTTCATTAAATTATCGCAGCCATACATAATACACATCATTCATCATTTATCGTTCAATTATGGTACCATGAAATTTGTGAATAACCATCTAACCAGATGTTCTCATGTTCAAATTACCCAAAAATAGCATGAGCAAGCATTAACTTATTTTCCCCATGATTCTCATAGCAATTCCACCATTTTCCCCAAATTTACCCCAAATGTTACTGTTAACAAATTCCTATAAAAGCATAAATCATGAATTTTCATGCTCAATTAAGTTCCAAAATAGAATAATTACTTAGTTGAGCATTTTCTCTCATGGATTTTGTATCATTCTTACCATTTTTCCTCCAAAATCCACCATTCACGAGTTAGCATAAAATCCTAGCTAACTAAATCTATGAAATTAAATGAGGAAAAGAGACTCACCACCAAATATGAATGTAATCTCCACCTAAAAATTAAAATAAATCTCAATTCTTCAAGAATCCCCCATGAATCATAATAAAACAACTTTTCCCCTCTTCTTCCAATGTCCAAAAAAGAGATCTTGAGATTAGATGCATATGCAAGTGATTACAAGCCCTAACAAGGTTTTTCCTAATTGAAATCACATAAAAATGGGGTGTGGAAGGCTATGGTAGTAGCTAGGGCCTGAATGGGAGAGGGCATGAAAATCGGGAAAAGAAATGGGGTGAAGATGCATAAATAGGGCCGAATTTATGGTACTTTGCACAACCACCACGCCAACGCCATAGCTAAAAAATTCAGCGACGTGACGCCAAAATCCGCTAGTTGCCTAGACACTCCCCTTCTTAGCAGAATGGCTCCATGATGCCCAATTCACTGCCCCTCATTTGTGCTTTGTTTTTCTCCTTTTTGTTTCATGTTCTTCTCATGTCATATAATCATTTTGTACATTGTAATTCATTATAAGTTCCTCACCTTTTCTATCAATCTATGTACATTTCATCCCAAAATAATGATAAGAAATTCTTGTCCTCATTTTTAACACCTTGGGTGTTAAAATGGGTTGGATTGGATGCAAAAATGAGAGCAGCATTGAATGTAGAAAGTCATTTTCGATTTCTTCCCATTGGAGTGCATTGTTGTTAACTTGTTTCACTCTGTTGAAATATCGTTCTTTGGAATAGAGATAGAGAGAATCTACTATTGTGAAAGTGTTTCTCTTACGATTTGACTTGTCATAACTAAAAAGTTTGCAACACCATTTGTTGCCGAAAATGGTCACTAAATGATTTTGCTCATCGAAAGCATGAGCAAAGATGTTGTTTTGATGCTTTGGATTAATTGCTAGTCACATATCAATTGATATCAGATAAGGACACAACTTGCATTTGTCTAGGATTAATCTTGAGCAAATTCCCTCTTTGGTTTATTCTCATCGGATAAAGTTTCTTCTCTTTGGCATTTGTCCGAAGTTAATATTGAACAACTGTTTGAACCGTCACTTTGTGCCAAGTTAATTTTGGACAAACCTTGTTTCATTTTTCTCGATCTAACTAAGATTCTTCATTCTGCTTTGTCTGAAGCTTGTCTTTTTCTTCTACATTTGTCCAACTTTTCTGCCTTAAGTCTTCGAATGAAGTTCCTCTTCATTCTATTTTGTCCATGGCCTTATGCATTTGTCTAAGGCATAAATTTATTTTTCAAGTTATTTCAATTGAACGAATTCTTCTTAGTTTATGATGGTCAGACAGGGTCTCCTTTACATTTGTCCGAGTTCCTAATGATGTTGCTTCTTCTCCTTGCTTTGTCTCAGACAAACTTCTTTTTGGTCATTTTGGATTGATATTCCTGTTTCTTGACCTTGGCTTCATCTCAAGCTTGTTTATGTCGTTGCTTTGTATTTGTCCCTGGGACTCTTTTCTCTCGATATTATAGACAAGGCGAACTCCTTGCAGCTTATCTTGAAGCCTTTTATTTTTCTTGTTCTTTTTTCTTCTAAAGTGTGATCTTCATATTTTCAGTAGCTTAATCCTTCTGAGATGTAGTAGATAGTTAAAGCAATTGATTATGGTTCTGCACTTAGAAATTTCTGCACTTATTAGTTTTCAAATACATTATTTAATGAGAATGTATTTATCCTCATGTAATTTCTACATGTTGTGGAACAAGGATAATAGACATTTATTTTTAAGCACACAATATGATAACTCAATAAAGCGTAGTGCAAATATATGATTCAACATATAAACATGTATACATTTTAAGCACGTTTGTTCATAATTCAAGCACACTAAACACATATGTCATTAGTAGAAGTTACATCTTAATTACAAGTTTTGTTGTCATCAAAATCATATATAGTAATCCTAACAACTTTCGCTTTTTGATGATAATAAAACTTGAAGGTTTGTGACAATTTGAGGACATGCTAATGATCTGCTAGTAAAAATCCCTCTAACTAATTGAAAGTTATATTCTTTGTGAGCACAACACTTTTGCTAAAATGTTTCAATTTATTTCTCCCCCTTTTGTCTGAATGTCTCATTATTTCTCTAAATGTCTCATTTCTTTTTCTCTCACAAGTCTCACATTTCCCCTTTTTGATGATGATAAAACTTGAAGGTTTGTGACAATTTGAGAACATGCTAATGATCTGCTAGTAAAAATCCCTTTAATTAATTGAAAGTTATATTCTTTGGGAGCTCAACACTTTTCCTAAAATGTCTCAATTTATTTCTCCCCTTTTTGTCTGAATGTCTCTTTTTTTTTCTAAATGTCTCATTTCTTTTTCTCTCACAAGTCTCACATTTTCTCCCCCTTTTTGTCAGAATAAAAAAGGTTCAATACATTATGTATGTCTTGTTCTATATTGTGAGGTTCATCTCTCCCCCTATCTTGTTGAATCTTAATTTTTGGGTGTCAAACTTTCTCTTGTTGGGTCCCATACCGAGTATAAGCATGAGCATGATATCGGATAAGTTTTCATCAATATCAAGTTCATGTTATGGGTAATATTGAAGTTGTAAGTAGCTTTCAGGCATACATATATCATGTCAAGGATACATCAAAATCATAACATTTTCACATTATCTTCATTCATCATACTTCAAAAAAGAGATTACACACGAAAGTTTGTCACAATTTTCCAGGAATGAGTACGTTACAATTTTTATCACATAAGATAACACACATCATTTTAGTTATTCATGGGCCGCCAATGTGATAATGCATTATCCTAGTATTTTAGTCTTTATTAATAATGTACGAACATATGTTCTTCTCGTTTGTGGATACTTATGCAAATACTAGTAGATAACTTTTCTTCCCTTAAGATTATTCCCCTCTGTTAGGTCTGGTATTCTTAATTTACTCTCATTGATTTCTTGTCCCTCTTAATATATGTGTTGCTAATATATCCCTCATGTTATCATTACCAAGATTGACGGTTAAAGAATTTTAATGACATAATTAATACATTGCTTGGTAAGGAGTGTAGACACTTTGTATTCCTTGCCACATCTAGAGAGGATTAGAATGATGTTTCAATGAATATGGGATGGGCATTAGTGTTAGGAAGTAATCATGGCATCATCAAGTTCTCCTTCTAAGCAAGTTCAAGTTGATGAAGATTATGAGAGTTCTAGGCTAGGCCAACTGAATGAATTCATTTCCTAAATGAGGTGATAAAGCAACTAAAGGAGGAATTATATTGTACTAGAGGGATAAATCATAACTATGATCATCTTTTGACCAAATGTTACATTGCTTACATTAGTTTATGGATCGTATCAAGGCGTTGGCTGAGGCTTATCAGCAAGTAGAAGAGATCAAAGCTGTCATAGATGCTTTAACTAAATTATTAGTTTGCTTTTTATTTGTTAGAGTGATAGTTTTTCTTTGGGAATACTGGTAGTCTATATCAACTTATTATGTGTTTGGATTCACTAAGATTCTCTTTACTTGATTTAGTAGTCTATTTTGCTCCTTCTAACTCACTTTTTTAACTAGTTTATTTCATTGTGGCTGGGGAAGTGAGGAGAGTAATATATGAAGTTCATGCATGTGATTTTGGATTCATCAGGGAAGTAGACTTCATTGTGTTGTGTGTTATAGAAAGCATTCCTGTATTACATAGGCAACATTATATGTTTGCTAATGAAGGTTTTGAAGTCAAATAACTATTTGTTAGATGTTTATCATGATAGATCAATATAGATTCAGTCATGGGTACAATTGTGATTTTAGGATTTTAAAGATATTCTATGCAAGGATATCTCAAACCATGTTATTGCTTTGATAACATGGTTCTAGTTTGATATAAGAATTTTATGAATAATATTCAAACATGGTCAATTCTTAATTATTCTTTATCAAAATCAATTTTGTATCCTTGATTATAGATCATACCTCAACATTCTATTAGGAAGTTATTCTAGACATGAAGAGAGGAATATTTAAATTCATGAGCTTTTCTAAGAGCATTTCTTCATTCAATTCTTTCACTTCCTTTTTCAATTCTCTTGAATGTAAGTGATTTATCCTCAAGTAAATCCTTAGATGATTAAGAGTGGTATTTTTCAATGGGACTTTCTAGACTAGCTCTTTCTTTTATCTCCTTTACATCAAAATCATTTGTCCCTTGGTCTTTACATTTCTTTCTGCTAGCCATGTGTTTGATAGTTTGTTTTCCATTTTCTTAAACATTGTAGCTTCTATCCAATTATTCTCCATATGAGAAGGTTTAAGTATTCTTCCTTTTTCACCCCATCTTTATTTTTGTCCAAGAATCTCTCCTAAATATCTTTCATGTGAGTCCTAAAGTCTACTTCTTTTTCATAGACTCATAGTTACTTTGTTTTCTTAAAAAAATGACTCTCTATATACTACTTGAATATATTTCTAGATAAGGCTTTCTAGGGACATGAAAGTGTTCAAATACTTTAGTTAGCCACATATTGTAAGATGCAGCAAGTTTGATTCACTGTCTTGTATCATGAGATTTGGGGGACTAGTCATTTGATAAGATAAGATTTTCTATATTTGTTCTTTAATACCTTCCTAAGTATCCATTGCTAAGAACTACTTATCAACTCAATTAATTCTTCAAAGTTTATCGAAGTCGTATTTGCAGTTTTCAAGGAAACTCAATTTAATCCCCATGGACTGGTCTAACTAGCATTATGATGTGAAAGTTAAGCTACTAAAATGATATGCTAGAAGATTTCTAGCCTGAAATTTGGAACAGATCAGTTATTTTTACTATTTTCCTTTTTCATATCACATGGGGGTGAGATGGTGCCCAGAACTTCAGGTGGTTTTTCTTTTTACGAATTTCATTAATTTTTTTTTTGTTTTCAGATTTCTATTTAATAACTTTTAATTATTTTGTTCCTTTAATACTTCTTGATTTCAATCATGTAACACACAATCAAATCAATTTTAAGTATAAAGTGTTAAAAAAATCATAGAAAAAGGTACATTCAACAGAGTATGCACATAATTACGCTTTACATCATTCTTGAAACATTATAATTATTATCAGATTGTTTAAATTTTTATTCAAGATGTTTTATCAAGCTTTTTACAGAAGGAATGACTAGGAATGGAATTCCTATTTAAGACCATAAACTGTAAAGTTTCCTAAAGAGGCTTGATTATGCCTAAGGATTGTAATGATGTTAAAGACTAATCATTTAATTGATTAATTAAAGATTTCAGAATGATTTCGCTCAAAGCAATGAATTTAGATCTATTCAAAACCAAGATAGTTTATTAAGAGCATCTAGAGTATATAATAATGTAATATATAGTCAAGTTCGACAACTTATCTCTTTTGATACTTTCTTTCATGATTTTCTCATTTAAGCTCATAGATGATGTTGTCAGTCTTGACCATTCTTCAACTCTTGCTAGTTGATGTTGCAGATACTTCATTTGATGTTGTCTAAAATAGGATCTTGATTTTTCCAATCCTTTTCTTATATCTGACTCTTGAACTTGTTGGCTCTTTTTGCTTGAATTTGTTAGCTAGTGTCACGCCCAGCCTAAAATGCCTATGCATTTCACCACTCCCTTATAATTTCCCAAATTTTAAGGGAACTTTTTGCTAAAAATTTGGCAAAGTCTACCCTAAATTTTATACTTTTAAACCTATAAAAATTACAATCATCTATAAAACTGGAATTTTAATAATTATAATCAGACCATAAATTACTAAACTAGCCCAACTTACCCACAATGTCCCACAAACTGAGTCACCCCATGATGGCAATAAATCAGACTAGAATAATATTTAATTCATCTCAATATCATCCATATTTATCACTATTATGACATGCCATTATGTTTACATCATTAATTAACATCTTTTAAATTGAATCATACATAAACATAAGGGATTCCAATCCCCATTTCTGAAATCAAATAAATAATATCCTCTAGGCAGCTAAAAATTTCAATAAGAAGGTGTGAGTCTAGGCAACTTAATAAGTAGGCATATTAAAATAATAATAATTAATCCAAACATTTGCATAATTCAATCCAATTAATGATTAAAGATGTAATAAGCTAATCAAACTTTGAGGACCAAGTCCTTATTATTCCAATCTAATACTCTAAGCCCGAGGGGGTATATCCAATCGTACATTTCCCCATGTGCAATAGAACAACTAATTAGGGAATAAGGGTTATCCCCTAAATCATCAATTTACCCATATATATATATATATATTAGAAATAGGATAACCTCTATCCCAACCGATTATCAATTCATAACATGTAAACATACCAATAGCAAAGAACATATATCATGATCCAAACATACTTGTTCATAACAAATGGGATATCTATTATCCTCACCCAATCATACATGCCTGGATTCAAACAAATGGGATAATCAATATCCCCATTTATTCATATATTCAATCAAGAAAGAGCCTACTTACCTTAATAAGCTACACTCTCTTCACCTTCCAGTTCCATAAGTCGGCCTTCCCTCAATGCTTAGTTAACCCTACACATATCATATACATAATTGAAATTACAACATTCAATAAGGATTACAAATTAACTTCATCAACTAGCTGAAATTTAGCCAATAACCTTATGATTCAATTCAACCTCAATTTAAGGTTCATTAACATCTCATAGATTTGATTCTATTTATTCTTCTAAATCATTCAAGCTAAGCATATCTCTTTCATACTCTAATTTGTGTCAAATAAACATACATGTATCGATTTACAAGTGAAGCTATCCCAACTATGTTCCCTTCTTAAATTGGGTCAGACAACACATCTTATCCCTTCTAAAAACATTTTATCAAACATTTAAGGTGCATCACTTAATTCATAACCCTTCAACAAGGTATTTCAAAAGAAATTCATTTCTAATCATATGCAATCATTATATAACATAATTAGCTTGCAATTAACCACAAAATAATCTAATTCTGCCTTTAATCCAATAACTTTGTAGCTCATATAATCATTACACAAAAACTCTTTCAAATCCTCAATTAAGCTATGGACAACAACCAAAATTGACCAATTAAGTTCTAAAACTGTTGCAATCCATTAATAAGTAATTTTCCCTTGAATTCCCAACAAAATTATGAAATTTTTGTTGGTCCCTTATACAATGGTAGCTCAAGAGGCGGGGAGGTGAATTGAGCTTTAAATCTTTTTGGAAAAATCAAATGATTAAAGTGCTGAATGAATAAGTAAAACAAATTGCACAACACACAATACAAGATTTTTATAGTGGTTCGGCCTTTTTTTGGGTTCCTACTCCACTTCTCTGAGTCCGTCTCCTCTATTGAACTCAGGTTCCACTAATACCTTGATTAACCTGATGAAATATATGTTGGTTTTACAACAAGCTCACCAAAAAACTTACTGGTTTTCTAAGCTAACCAAAAACTTTCACGACTTGTTGGTTTTCAAAGCTCACCAACCAACTTATACCCTTTTAGTAAGTTCCCTATTTGCTTATCATAATACATAAATAACAAGCACTCTGCTTATGTTCCAAACACTAAAATGAAGTGTACAGAATGATGTCTCTTACTTGGATAGATTCGTACATAAAATTTTGAAATTTTAGTAAATGAATAAGCAATGAGAGTAAAAGATTCAAACTCCTTGATTGAAAAGCAATTTAAACTATGAGAGCATCTAACAGAGATGTAGCCATTGGAGTTGAACTTTGAAGAAAGATTTTGAATGCTCTTTATATTTTCAACAATGATCAGTGATATTCAAGAGTTAATTTTCTTTTGCTTCTAATTCTCTCTTTTATAGGTTAAGAGAGATTTTTTTCATTGCTAAACTTTAGTAGACATTCAAATATTTGAAAATATTTTTCTTTACCTTATATTTTGTCTGATGTCTGACTTTGCTATATTCTGGTATCGGTCTGCTACTCTATCACTAACTTTTCTCAAAGTTCACTTTCGTCATGGGTGTTCCAAAGTTGCTTCTTCAATTAATCTGAAGAGATGAGTGAATAGTAGATGTCTTGAATGATTTCGATGACTTGATTTATTTTTCTTAAGATTCTCAAAAATAATAGTAAGCTTTCTTAGTTGCGACAATCCTTTGTACAAAGACGTTTGGATTTTCTGAACTTTTAATGCTTCAGAAAGATCACTTTGAAGTATTGTTTAATATCTCCAAAGCTTGGTCATTGTCTCTGAAGTGAGGCTTTAAGGACTCTGAAGAGGGTCTATTTACTCTGAAGCTTGTTTGAATTTACTCCAAAATGTGACTCTAAGTTCTCTGAAGTATATCTGTTTACTCCAAAGCATAGCTGATTATCTCTGAAGCTTGTCCGATTATTTCTGAAGTGTACTGTGATAACTCCAAAACTTTTATGACTACTCCAAATCTTTCTTGATTATTTGAAAGTACCTGTGACTTGTCGAAAGCTTTGAAAAAAGACTACGAAATGTGCTTGTGACAACTTTGAAACACACTATGAGGATTCCGAAGCTTATCTTGGGCTTTCTCTGAAGCTTTCCAATTATCTTTGAGGCTTGTCTATCTGCTCCGAAACATACTTGTAATGACTCTTAAGTATTTTATTTTATTTTACTTTGAAGCTCGTCGTGAAGACTCCGATGTATGTTGTGACTTGTCTAAAGCTTTGCTATGACAACTTTGAAGCTCTTCAGTTTACTCTGAAACATGTTGTGACTTGTATGAAGCATTGTTATGATGACTCTGAAGCTCTTCAATTTACTCTGAAACATACTGTGACTACTCTGAAGATTCTTCATTAACTCCAAAGTAGTTGTGATGACTCTAAAGCTCTTCAATTTACTCTGAAACATGCTGTGACTACTCTGAAGATTCTTCATTAACTCCAAAGTTGTTGTGATGATTCTGAAGCTTTCCATTTTACTTCAAAACATGTTGAGATAACTCTGAAGTTGTTACTATTGGCTTTGAAGGGTGTCTTCAAGACTTTAGAATTTCTGTTTTCTTGTTTTATATATACAAAATTTATATACTTAATTTTAAAAGAGCATTTACTTTGTGTCTTCCTTTTATCATCATGAATGTTATTCTCAAGTTGAGTATGAGTTAATATTTCTACAACATACTTGAGAACAGATTGTTAGTACCTTAATGTTTCACTTATGTCTTTGCTCATTATCAAAACATACTTGGTTAAAAATGCTCGTTATCAAAATCAAGCTAGATAATCTATTCAACATTCTCCCCCTTTTTGATGATGATAAAATAGTAAGTGATATACCTTTCAAAGCTTGTCTACCAATAAATTTAAAGCAACTTATTTTGTAGATATTTCATAAAAATTTCTATTGACTAATTCAGTGTAGCTCCCCCTGAATTGATGCATATTATTTTAATTGTATGTTATAAAAATTTTCATTTACATTTCATTTTATACATACACCTATCATTTTAGTTTTTATCACATTATCACATTTCTCCTCCTTTTTATCATAATCAAAAAGGTGGAAACAAGCAATAATAAGTCAAAGAAAAGATACATATGTATATAGAACATTTCAAAATTTTAGATACAATTGTAGATAAAAAAATGACATCAAAAAATAGAATTTCATCAGAGCAAAAAAAATAAAAATGTGATAAGTTTATTTGGATGGTTTGGGTTTTCTTTGGTATATCTTGAGAAAGACATCTTGAAGAGGTGAAAGAGGTGGCTTGAGTTCAAAAGAAGATGGTCTAGGAGAGGGCTTGGATGTTCTAGCCCTTTTTTGTGGAGGAGATTGAGTGAAAAATGGATCTTTTGGAATTACCACAGAAGTAATAGTTCCACAATGTGAACATAGATGAAATCTATTCTTTCTCAAAACTCTGGATCCACCGGCTCAAGAAATGCTATAGGAGTCCCTTTCAAGAGAGCCTTTATATTTGCAGTCATCCTAGCTATGTAATTCTAATAGTATATGGTTAATCTTTCAAAAGGAGCCTTTTTTGGTCTTTGGGAGGTGGAATTCTAGGCTTCCTTTTTGATTTTGAAGTGGATGGTTGAAATGAAGAAGGTGATAATTTCAGTTTTGGGATAGTAGGTGGCCTTTTGGTTTTGGTAGTGGAAGAAGGTGGTTTTCTAGGATTTTTGGTTTTGGAAGAAGGTGAGGAAGGTGATGGAAGAGGTTGAAACCATGGTAAAGTTTGTATCTGCCTTATCCTTTCTTAGATAGAAGGATCATTCATTTGAGGATATGAGAGAGACAATGGCCTATAAGTTGGCATTGTTGTAGAAAGTGAATTCTTTCTTAGTAAGAATAAAGAATTTATGAGGACCTGAGGGAGATGGAAACTCTTTTCTAAGAGGTTTTGACATTGGAAGCATTTTAAGAAGTTTCTTAGAGTAATCTTGAAGAATTGACTCTTTATCAGGAATGTGCATTTTATGGTTCTTTAGAGTCAATGGAGGATCGGGAAAGAGTAGAATCCTATGAGGAATTTTAGGATCCTCAAGTTCAGAGAATGGAATATTCTTGAGGATGTATATGGATATCTTGAGAAAGAAACATTCTAACAACTTCACAACTGATTGCTAACTCAATCCTAAACTCTGATTCTGTCATCTTGATTGGATTGGATATACGAAGGATAAAATCAGGATTATCATCAACAACTGTTGGATGAGAGTGTGAAGGACTTTGTGGTGGAGTTTTTAGAGGAGTGGGAGGTCTTCTCCGCTCTGAATGAATTGAGGTTTGTGTTCCATTCTGGTGGAAGGTCCACATCCATTCAGAGATTACTTCTCCAGATCTAATGAGATCCATCCAAATCTAGTCCAAAAGGATGGATGGTCTTGGAGGAAGAAAATAAACTCTAGGTAAAGGCACTATGATGGGATACTTCCCATGTCTGACAATAGCTCTATCAACATTGGTACGATAATCCTCTAGCAAATTGGAGAGGTTTTCAGTGTTAGGAATTGATGAAGTTGTGTTGGAGGAGGTTGACTCTCAGGTTGAGCAACCTCTTGACTAATAGATGATGATGATGGATTAGGAGGTGAAGGTGAAGATATCACTATTATTGGTGAGTTGTTTCTGACTAGTGATGAGTGATGTGGAGGTGATGGAAAGTGAGTTTGAGGTGGATAGAAATGGGTTGAGGTGGAGTGAAATAGAAATGATATGTTTGACCTTT
The DNA here is from genome assembly GCA_036873735.1 of Pouteria campechiana. Taxonomy (NCBI): domain Eukaryota; kingdom Viridiplantae; phylum Streptophyta; class Magnoliopsida; order Ericales; family Sapotaceae; genus Pouteria; species Pouteria campechiana. Next base: position 16,377 of record JAYJMB010001540.1, read on the forward strand.
GAATGGTTCTACTAGAGCTTGTAGAGAATCAAGTTGCTGGTCAATCTTATCAGCCCTTAGGATCATAGATGACATGGTAGTTGAAATATTGTGATCCATTCTATTCATTTGGAGG
>JAYJMB010001543.1:0-16489 GCA_036873735.1 Pouteria campechiana
TGGGGGGAGAAACAAGTTGCTGTGATTAGTTTTGACAACACATTGGCATGTTCGTTCATCTCCCTTGGCACTTGGAGGATTTTGGTGTTGCGGATCCGTTTCATTGCAATTTTGGCTGCAGAGAGGTATTGTTTCATCAATGGTTCCTTAGCTTCGTACTCTCTGGAAAGTTGCTTCACAACGAGCTGAGAGTCGCTGTGGACGGTCAAGTTGTGAACTTTGAGCTTGTGAGCCAACCTAAGTCCTGCTATCAAGGCTTCGTATTCAGCGCCATTGTTGGTGATGGGGAAGTCGAATCGTATTGCATATTCGATTCGATTTCCCTTTGGGCTCTGTAGTACGAGTCCTGCTCCTGTGCCTTCTTTGGAAACGGAGCCGTCTATATATAGTTTCCATCTTGGCTCTGTCGTTGGGTCCTTTTGCTTTGAGATTACTATTTTTTGACGGGGAGGCGTAATTTCTAGGGGAGTATTCTCTGATGAGTTGGGCGTCTCTTCAGATTCTTCTGTTTTGACGCATTCAATGATGAAGTCTGCCAAAATTTGCCCCTTGACAGCAGTCCTGGGTGTGAATTCGATGTCGAATTTGCTGAGCTCTATGGACCATTTGACGAGGCGACCGGAGAGTTCCAGCTTTTGGAGTACTTGTTTTAGTGGCTGCTCTGTGTAGACTCAGATCCGGTGCCCTTGGAAGTAGGGTTGAAGCCTCCTTGCCGTAATTATGAGCGCGTATGCAATTTTCTCCATGGTGGGATATCTGATTTCGGCTCTGTGCAGGATCTTGCTAACATAGTATATGGGCTTTTGTTGTTGGCTATCTTCTCTAAATAAAATGGCTCCGATAGTCTCAGACCCTGCTGCAAGATAGAGGGAGAGGGTTTTCCCCCTTTTGGGGGCGCTTAGTAAGGGGAGGGAGGCGAGGTATGCTTTGAGTTCTTCGAAGGCCTCCCCCATTTCTTCGCTTATTTTATTTTTGCCTAGATCTGCAGTTGTCTCTCTGCGGAGAGCTTTGAAGAATGGGAGGTTTCTTTCGGCGGATTTTGAAAGGAACCTGTTGAGCGCTGTTAGCCTCCCAGTTAGTCGTTGAAGATCTTTAATATTTTTAGGCGCTGCCATATCTCGGATGGCTTGAATCTTTTCTGGATTTGCCTCGATGCCTCTCTGGGATATTAAGAAACCCAGCAGCTTTCCTAATTCTACTCCAAATGTGCATTTTTTGGGGTTCAACTTCATTCTGTGATCTCAGAGGGTTTTGAAGGTTTCCTTCAAGTCTTGAACGTGGTGAGTTTTGATTTTTCTTTTGACCACCATGTCGTTGACATATGCTTCCATATTTCTTCCTAGTTGATGTTTGAATATACTGTTTATCATCCTCTGGTAGGTTGTCCCTGCATTCTTCAAACTGAATGGCATTACCTTGTAACAGAATGTTCCTACATCTGTGATGAAGGCTGTTTTTTCCTGGTCCAGCTCGTGCATCCGGATTTGATGATATCCAGAGAAAGCGTCCATAAAGGAGAGTAGCTCATGACCTGATGCAGAGTCTACTAGCTGGTCGATGTTTGGAAGAGGGTAACTGTCCTTTGGACAGGCTTTGTTTAACATCGAGAAATCCACGCACATGCGCCATTTGCCGTTTGCTTTTTTCATCATTACTACATTGGCAAGCCATTTTGGATAATGTACAGGTCTGATGAACCCTGCTTCAAGGAGTTTATTTACTTCTATCGCAATGGCTTCCTTCTTTTCTGGGGAAAAAAGTTGCTTCTTTTGCCTCATTGGCTTGTGGTTGTCGTCGACCGCTAGTTTGTGGGATGCGATCGATGGGTCTATGCTGGGTATGTCTGAGGGTTCCCATGCGAATACATCCGCATTCTCCCTTAGCAAGTCGACCAGTTCTTCCTTGAGTGGTGATTTTAGGGCGGAGCTGATTCTGATAATCTTTTCTTCGGATCCGTTTTTTAGCGGGAACGCGATTATAGGCTCTGTCAGCTCATTGCGGGTGATCTGTTGTTTGTTCCTGTTATTCATGGTGTCTATCTGCATGCTTTTCGACATTCCTTCCTTCATTGAGATTTTGTAACATTCTTGGGTAATCTTTCTGTCGCCTCTGGCTATACCAACCCCTTTTTCGACTGGAAATTTGACTACAAGGTGATAAGTGGATATGACAGCTTTCATCTTATTGAGGCCTGGGCGTCCCAAGATGGAGTTGTATGGTGATGGGATGTCGACTATCAGGAAATCCAGATGGGTTGTTACTTTTTTTGGGTCGTCTCCCATCGTAAATGGGAGGCTGACGATACCTTTTGGAAAGATACCTTCTCCTATGAAGCCGGTTAATCGCCCTACATAAGGTTGTAGTTCTTTCTTTGAGATCTCCATTTTTCCATAGCAATGGTAAAAGAGGATCCAAAGAGGAAAGTCTTCTTCGTCTCTCTTTCTTTTACAGCTACTTTCCACTGTGCTTACTAGAGTAGGGGGGTGGTTTATAGGGCCACAGGATATCACATTGATGGTTCCTGCCATGGGTTGATTATCTTCTGTAGCATGGTCTTTCTCTCTTTCTTCTCGCCCCCTACCCTTTTGGTGCTTATTATTCGCCTTTCTGTGATCATCAGTCATGTATTATAGTAACTTCCCTCTTTGGATGAGCTTTTCGATTTCTTCCTTTAGGATGCGACATTCATCAGTGTCATGACCAATGTCTTTGTGGAAAAGGCAGTATCTGCTTCGATCTAGATGGCCTCTTCTTTTGATCTTTAGCGGAGAGGGGACTTGGTATCCCTGTCTCTGAATTTCGTGGAGGACGTGGCTGGCAGAGCAATTAAGAGTGTGCCTGCGAGTATCTCTGTTTGTTGTTGTTGTTTTACTTTTCCCGGATCCGTGAGCAGAAGACATTTGCCCGGTTCTGGGGTGATGTCGACTGTGGCCTCTTTCCCGCCATGAAGGCGGGGATCGCAACCAGCTCTGTTGCCTTTTAATGTCCTCTTCTCTGGTGCTTTCATCTGCATCTATGTGTCAATTCAGCATCTCCAAGAGTTCTGAGTAGTCTTTTAGGGGGCCATAGGTTTAGCTGGTATCTGACCTTTGGGTTTGCAATTCCACTTTGGAGTGCTGCTGCCATGATGTTATGGTCTAACTTTTCCACATCTAATGTATACCGATTAAATCTACTCACGTATTCCCGAAGAGTCTCGTTCTCCCTTTGCTTTACCATCATCAATGACCTCACTGTTCTTTTCTACCTCCGTTGAGCTATAAAACACTTCCAGAAGCGCTCTTCTAGATCGCTGAAGGATTTGATGGATTCTGGTGTTAGAGTTTGATACCAGGCTAGGGTTGCTCCTTTGAGTGTTGGCGGGAACGCGCGACATTTAATGGCGTCAGAGACCCCTACGAGAGTCATCTGACCAACGTATCTGGCGAGGTGATCGTCGGGGTCTGAGGTGCCATCATAAACTTCTAGGGATGACATTCAAAATCCTTTGGGAATTAGTTCTTTTAGGATTTTCGGGCAGAAAGGGGAGCGTTTTGCCGATGCATGCTTCTCTGGCCATCCTTGAGTGTTCCGTTTTTCCAATTTTCTAGTATCATCTTCAGGGAGTTTTCTTATTCTGGGGTGCGAAGATGCTTCTCTTTCTTGGTCGTAGTCAACCTGCTTTTGAGTTGGCTCCAATATGGTATAGACGGTGTTTGCTGGGTTACCGGGGGGAGCGCCCGCGATGGGCGTGTTTTCAGCATTTGCTGGATATGGTCTGTGTACACCAGGCAACTGTGCTCCCAATGTGGGAGCGGTGAGATGGACACCGGCTCCGTCGGGATCATTGGGTCCGTGTGCTGTCGGACCTCTCTGATGTTGGGGGTGAGGCAGTGGCAGGAGTGCTTCTGCAGCAGCGGATCCACCTAGATTGTTCCCTTGTTGCATTAATTGTTGCATCATCTGCTGCATCATCTCACGCATCATGTGCTGCATCGCCTGTTGACTTGTTGGGCTGGGCTGAGTCAATAAGTCTCTAGGCGGTGACACTGTGTTATTCTGATTTGACATGGACGACGTGTTGTTATCGACAGCAGGGAGACAGAAAGCGTCGTTTGTGTTGTTTATAATGTCTTCCAACATCTTTTTGGATTTTTGAAACACTTCCCACAGACGACGCCAATGTTTGGGCAATTCCCAAACGGTATGCTGATGCAGCTTTCGAGATCTTCCCTCCTTAATCCTGCAAGACTAGAAAACAGATCAGAGGACTCCGGGGGTGTTCCCGGCGAGAACACTCCGACGCTCAAGTTAGTATACAAGATTTTTAGAGGGAGGATGGAATGAGAATGAGTCAGTCCGTCTAGGGATGCATACCTGGTCTGTATTTATAAATGAGCGAGGGGTGCAGTCGAGAGTCTTGAGATTTGGTACACAGGGCGAACTAAAAAGTTTACTTAGAGGAGGGATCTCTAGGATGTGCATCCTGACTTTCGGATTTTGCGGAATTTAGGAGAGGTCCCTAGAAAGGATAATATTCGAACGTGGCGAGTTGCCAGCTCGACAGTTGACATGTATTAGAGTTCCCTAACACCTTTATTCTCTGTTCTTTGGATGTTCGACCAAATAAGATTCTTTATGATAAAATATGTGCTAAGATGATCAAAAAGGCTGTAGATAAATAAACTTTTAATATTCATCTAACTTGTATACAAATGATATATTTATATAATAAAATTTGAATTTATAATTTTTTTAATATATGTTAAAAATAAATAATAATATTTACAATATATTTTTACAAATTATATAAAGATACCTAAATTACTATTATGTTTAATTTTTTAAAATTAATAATTTGAATATAATGTTAAACGTTTTACCTATGTAACTCTTAAATTATCATTAAGTTATATATTATATATTAAATTAAATTAAATAATATTAAAGAGACTAAATTATGTATCCATTATATCCACTACCTAAAATCAAATTAGATAAAAATATTATATGTTAAATTAAATTAAATAATATTAAAGAGACTAAATTACGTATCCATTATATCCACTGCCTAGAATCAAATTTGATAAAAATAAAATTATCATATTATGTAAAATTATTTTATTATTCAAAATTAATTTTTTTCATGTCTGAAATTATGATATTATTAATTGAGTCTTTAATATTTTCCATGTGTCCTTTTCTGCTCATTTGTTGTTATGCATCTTTGACTCCTCTGATGATCCACTACACATAGAAGCAATTATCCGTAACTCTGGTTAATCGGGGTAAAAAGTAGGTCATCTATGTTATAATTAAATTATCTCTCTTATTTAGAAATTTAAAAGTATAATATAATATAATTTATTTATATTATTATATTATTAATCAGGTTTTAGAAAGTTGCTACCATGTATTCTTTGTTTCTTGATTGTTGCCACGCATTTTTTATTCCTTAGATAATCTGCTAAACATATTCTCAATAATCCACTTTTTAAGTTCTATGTAAAAATAAAATTCTAAAAAGTAAAATGTATAACAAAGTAATGAGAGAGATTGTTGATAAATAAACTTTTAATATTCATGCAACTTATGCATAAATGACATATATATAATTTAAATTTATAATATTTTAAAATATATAAATAACTATAACCTTTTTACTAAATATGTAAAAATACTAAAATTAAATATTATATATTAAATAATGTAATATTAAATTGACTAAATTATGTATGTATCATATCCATGGCCTAAAATTAAATTATAGAATGCTAAAAATTGATCTTCTTCATACTTGAAATTATCATATCATTTGAAATTGATTTTTTTATGCTCAAAACTTTTTTATCGAATAGTTGTTATGTGTTCTTTCTTCTTTGTTTGTAGCCACGCGTTTTGCGTTATGATTTTTAAAGTAAGTATTTTAATTCTTCTCACTTTATTATACTACAACCTACTTGATGACCTTATTTTGATTTTTTTAATGAACGGGTTCTATTATGTTTTTTCTTTTTTTTTCTTTTTTTTCATTTGAATGGGGTAATGATTCAAACATATTGAGTGTCCACTTTTCACCCTGCCTACAGAGGAAGTCTATAACTAGGGTTACAGACAATATATTTCTGAAATCTCTTACCTAGATGTTAAGCAATCAAATGCCTACATGTGGAATATAAAAATACAGACACACGTCAACAATTAACCCTCTTATGGCATTTCCAGACTTAAAGTTCATTTTTTCGACCCAACATGAACAAAATCTGAAATTGAGGAGGAGCTTTGAAATCTAAAATTAGTCCAATCCGGTATAATTTTTTAAATATTATTTATTTTTTATTAATAAAAATTTAGATATTTAATAGATAAAATCAAAAAATCTATGGTGTATGACCTTTTAGCTATTGAAATTACTTTTAGACAGTAACTAACGTATATTATATTATATTTATTGAAATGGTTTTGGTTAACCCATTGAGTTTTTGTAAACCAAGATGTTTTAATCAAATCTAAACTAAGTATTATGCTTAGCATTATTTAATAGGAAACCTACGTGGGCTATGGTAAATATAGACTCATAAGATTGATTAAAATACTTTTTGGAATATTATAGCCCATGTAGGTTATTGATAGGGATGATGTTAAATATTTAGATTAAATAAATGATATTCAGTATGATAATTGGCTTGAATTTGATTGAAATATTATAGTTTTCAAAATGAAAATATCCAATATTTATTATCTAAATCATTACATATATATATATATATATATCTTTAACTCCTCAATAATACATCATATATGAAATGAAGTAAAACGTGAACCATATATTTTATAATTAAATTATCACTATCATTCAGAGATTTTAAAATGTATTTTATGAATGATTTTAAAATGTTCATATTATTATATTATTAATCAAGTTATTGAGTTATAAAATGCACAAAATTGATTTTATTTACACAAGTATAAAAAGTTACTATCATATATCATTCCTTCCTTGTTTGTTGCCACGTGTCTGTTGTTCTCGGATGATTTACCAAATATATTTTCAATACGCAAAAATTAAAAACATTTAGAATAAAATGTATAGTAAGGTGATCACATAAGTTGTAGATAAATAAAGTTTTAATATTCATATAAATCATATATAAAATATTCATATAGAAATGATCTAGTGTAGCCGTCGACACTGTGCGATGCGGCCTATGTCATCTAGGCCTTTTGTGGGAATTGCGAGTGAGGGAGGGAGGAAGAGTGCATCGTTTGACGCTGTCTCTCAGAAACACAAAACTCGCGATACAAAGTGGGCGCAATGTGACTGCTTCCAATCTTCCATCAGTGAATTATTCAAAAATCTTCAGTGAAAAAACTCCAAACCCAAACCTCTTTGTCGTCTTCCCACCTCATTAAATATTGAACATTAGTGAGGAATTTATAAAGTGTATATTAAAAGTTTTTATTTTTAGTATAAATTTTATTAATTTATTTTTAGTGTAAATTTTACTAATTTATTTTTAGTATAAATTTTATTAATTTCATTAAACATTTTTATTTTTAGTGTAAATTTCATTAATTTCATTAGAAGTTTTTATTTTTTTGTGTAAATTTCATTAATTTTATTAAAAGTTTTTATTTTTAGTATAAATTTCATTAATTTCATTAAAAGTTTTAATTTTTAGTGTAAATTTTATTAATTTATTTTTAGTGTAAATTTCATTAATTTTATTAAAAAAATTATTTTTAGTGTAATGAACTCTAAAAATATACACCCGTAATAAGATTAAAATCACAGAGGGCTATCAGATTAAAACATAGATTAAAAATTTTAAATCTAATGCTGGAATATCTAACCCCTCATTGTTTTAATCCATGTCTCAAATTATGCCCCATGTCCAAAAACATGGATTCCATGTACCAAGTCCATATCCATGTACAAAATGCAATAAAACATTCCTTAATCCATGTCCCAAATTATGCCCCATGTTCAAAAACTCAAATTTCATGTCCTAGTGTGAACGCAGTAAAACCCTATTGTAATCCATGTCCTAAACAAAGGCCTTCCGTGTCTGAAAACCCAGATTTCATGTTCCACTATCAACTCTATGTCTGAAATACAATAAAACCCTAACATAAATAGGAAAATCGAAGCCGATTCTTCATTGCAGATACAATAACTTCCCCTCTCTTTCCTATTTCCCAAGTTCGAAATCTCAGTAACTTTCCCATCCTCATTGTAGACATAGCATCTTCCCGCAACATTTAAACATTCCCCTGTCGCACCCCTTTCTTCTCTATTTTTCCTATTTGCATCATATTTTTGTTCCAAAGATTTCCTAAATCTATCCCTTCTTCATCTCGATCCAAAATCATGGCTGAAATGGCTGAATCACGCATGGTAACAATATCAGCATTAGCATCTATAGTCTTCCAGAAGAAGAAGAGTAAGAGCGGAAGAAGAAGTGGAAGCATCTCCATCACAATGGAGAAGGCTAGACGAGAATCATCTGCTAGAGGTATTTTTCTAGACAATCATGAATCCCACAATGAATTTGTGGATGTCTATGGAAAAAAAAGTAGTGAAGGGAAGGAGTCTTGATTTCGACCGATTCAGTGAAAATGATTTGGATTTGGATATATGTAGATGGATTAAAATCCAAGGGTGGACTGAGTTTATGAGTTGCAAGGAGAAATGCTACACAAAGATGGTTAAAATATTACTCTACAACTATGATTCAAAGACAAAAAGTCATGGATATGAGGTAAAGTAATAGATTTATCTCCTGAGAACATAAGGGAGTGTCTGAATCTCCCTATAGTTGAAAGCAAGAAAAGGATTGCCCTACGTTGAGAAAATAATTATTTTCAGAGGCAGCTGGAATAGAGGTTGATGAAGAAGTAAAGATACTACATCCCAGCTTTTTGAACAAGAATATGAGAATGGCCCACATTTTATTCATCAACAATATCTTTCCAAAAACAGGAGGTAAAGATAACATTTCTGAGAAAGATTGCAAAATATTGTGGGCAGTGAAGAATGGGAAGAAAATAGACCTGGCAAAGACAATCTTAGATCATTTGTTTCAAGTCAAAAGCAATAACAGATATCCTCTTCCTTATGAAATAACCATGACAAAATTCCTAAGAAGAGCAGGAGTTGATTTGGCTTCTGAATATGGAGAAGAATTTAAAATTTTTGATTTGATAACTGAGGTGAATCTAAGAAAATTTGGTTCTAAAAGGACCAAGTCATCCAAGCGAACAAGATTTGAGGGTAGAACAACTGAAAGAAAAGAAGCAGAATTACCTGATTCAGGTGTGAAAATAAGGGACAAAGTTCTATGGGAGAATCCAGAACCAATTTCCACTAATAGAGTAGAAGAAATGATAGTTGATTTGAGAGAAGAAGAGGTGGTTGCTAAAATGAGAGAGCCTGTAGCTAGAGTTGTTGAGACCAGAAGAGAATCTGTATATGTAAGAGATGAAGGTCAAACAGCAGAAAAGCATGCAACCGCTTCAGTTGCAGCAACTGCAGAAACATCAACAGGAACAACAGCAGAAGTAGCAGCTTCTCCACTCACAGAAGTAGCAGCACCTCCTTCTCCAAGCAGGCCTTCATCCTCCACTCACAGTAGTTTTGAGAATAGGTTGAGAAAGATTGAAGTTGATGTTTCAACTTTGAACATCAAGATGGATTCAACAAATGGGCAAATGGATTCAGTGTGTCAAATGCTGGATACTTTAACCTATTTGGTTGAGTCCATCAAATGTCAATCGAAGCCTTTTCAATTTTCTTCTCCATCATCACCTTTCCATGATCTTAGACCTTCTTCACCCTTGAGATCTCCTCAAGCTTATTATTCTGATCACTCTCATCAATCTCCATCTCATTGTGGTGATCATTCTCATCATTCTCCATCTTATTATTCCTCACCCTCGTCTCCTGTTCATGAGCATTAACCTACTTCACCCATTAGATCTACTCATCCTACGAATAATCCCTCCTCTCCAAATATTGAAATTCTTCCATCTCCACAGTCCTCTCCTCAACTCACATCCCAAACTTCTCCACTCACAACTTCTTCAATTGTTGTAGTTCTTCCATCTCCATGTTCCTCTCCTCAACCTAAACCCACTTCATCTCCACGTTTTGACTTAGAATCTTCTCTTTCTTAGTCAAGTGAACCACTTGCAAACATTTTAATATAGATGAATTCCACCCTAAATAAATCTTATCTCTCCTCTCCACGAGAAACTGCCTCTCTTCCATCACAACCATCTCTTTCTTCTCAATAGACAATACTTCCTTCCCCTCCACAAAAACCTCTAATGCATTCTCCTCGACAAATTCCAAAAGTCTCTAAGGTTCCTATAGAGAAACAAAAGTCAGACATCATCCCCACTGTAATATCACTCAAGCCAACATATAAAATTTAGTGTCCCAAACTTCCCAAATTAACACATTCAACCGGTAGGAGTCTAAGAAAAAGAATAAAAATGACTCTGTAAGAAGTTGAACACAGCCAGTTGATAAATTAAATGGTTCTCCAACTTCTTGACTCCCAAAAAAGGCCAGTCACTCTCCCTGATCTTTCTGTCCCAGATTTGAAGATCAAGATTTTCTCAACCGTATTATAATAATGAAAGGTCTAACCAGGAACTTCAAGCCCAAAATACTCCCAAATGATGATGCAATCATAGATAAAATACCAAGTGATTAAATCCTGTCTACTTTATCTAACTCACCACCTCCATCCCTGCAAAATCCTTTACTTGGAGTGGGTTCAGGTCATTAGAAGGTGGGATTAGATTTCATGTTATAATTAACACATCTGATCCTAACTTCATATACCTTTCAAAAGATGTGTATCTAATCTATAGGAAGAGGCACCTTAATGCATTTGGGTTTGGGATTTCATCTCCATTTTTAGAGTTTGGATGTCCCTAGTATACAGCAAAACTGAGGATTATTTTTTATCCTGGACAGGAAAAGGGAAATTCTGCAGTATCCATATCTCATTACTAATTAGAGGTTATTGTTGTCTCCATTTTCACCCCTCAGCATCCTCCATCCAAATCTCCTTCTCTCAAAACCAAAGCTTCAAGTTCTAAGCCTAAACCTCCCCCCCAAAAAGAAAATGACAGTTTCCAAACCTTCTACTACCAAACTCCCTTCTTTCACCCCTCATCTTCCTCCATCCAAACCTCCTCCTTCTAGGCTCAAACCATCAGCTTTTTGAACTAGACCACCTTCATACAAACCACTTCCTCCTCCTCCCATGTATTTAGACCAAGAGGAATATACTTGCAAACTTAGAGTAAATAACACAGCTCTTCAAGCTGGGCATCTCCTCTCCTACTCTGAGATGCTCACACTTGAATACCAAGCTTATCTCAGGGTTATCCCTGCACTCGTGCCCCCATCAGCATTACCAATTACATTGACACAGGCTCAATCGATTCTGGCAACAATGGTCACATCAGAAATAGGTCCTTAATTATCTTTCAAAAGACCAAGATGAGTAGATCCAACAAATAAGAGCCCAAATCCAAGGAATAAATCTCTTTTTTCCATAGAGATGTTATCTGTAACCTTGAAATGTACTCATTTTTTCTTATACTTACACTGTAAATTAAAATTTTGATAGGTACTCATTGATATATAATACTTATACTGTAATCTATAATTTTGATATGTAATACTTACACTGTGTATAGAATAATTATTATCTTATAGAAGTCAGTTAGCAACTTGTCTCATTTTATTTTTACAAGTAAACTAGTAAAGGGGATGGTCTTTCTAAGCTTTTGATTCTGCTGGATGTGGGTTACTCTATTTACAGCCAAATTTACACTGATGAAGAAGACTGTGAAATCTTACAAAGTTTAATAGATCTTGGGATTATGGGACATGGATAGTTAGTCACGGGCGTGGGACTTGGGGCATGGAGAGTGGGAAATGGGACATGGATAGATGGATATGGGACATGGGACCTGGGTCGTGGGACATGGGACTTAGGTCATGGGACATGGACGATGGGACTTGGGATATGGAGAGTGAATCATGGGTCATGGGACATAGAAAATGGTAACCGTTCATCCATGTCTAGCTTCATAATCCTAGACATGGAATATGAATCTGGACATGAATGAACAATTCCCAGACATGGGAAGGTTCATTGTGGCACTTGGAACTATTCATCCCATATTCGGGATTATAAATCTGGACATGGACGAATGATTCCCGTACATGAATATTAGATTAAGACATGGGATGAACGATTTCAAACACCCAAGTCCTACTGTACATGTCCCGTGCCCATGTCCCACTATCTATGCCCATATCCCACTCTCCATGTCCCAAGTCTCATGCCCACATCCCATGTCCTATGTCTATAACAAGAACTCTTTTATTATAATACTTATTGCAACGAATCTCCATAGTCAAGTCATATGTTCGTGGCCCATCTAAGTATTTACATAGATCTTACAAATGGACCAATTTTTGTTGCATGCTTCTTGTAAAAGTAAAAAAATAATAGATACACCAAAATAACTACTAAAACTATATGGTGTCTTTTTACAAACCCTCACTAACTCAAAGGCAAGTTAGAGTCTTCGTGGATGGTCACAACACTTTAAAGCTTTGAAAAGTCTACCGAAGGGTTTGCAACCTCCATTTGCTACAAGGTTTCGCGTAGTAGGTCGAGGTTATGTGTTGGTCTGGGGCAAGTCTTAGGAAAGTCTCAAATCTTCTCTTGTCATCCTTTGAGTTCTCTTCTCAGCTGAACTCAATCTTGGTTGAGGACAGCGTGAGTTCGCACCAAACTTAGCATCATCTCCCGCTGATGTTGTTGTATATTCATAAGTCACATTTTCAACTAGGATATCTCTCATTCTAGACCACTGATTTCTAGTCTAGCCTGATCCTCTAGTGTTGTGAAGAATGCATCCCAAGATTCATTATACGGAGAGCTGGACATCTAGCATTGAGGAAGATGAAGTATAAGATGCTTCAAATATCATTTGGGTATTTATAAAAATTCTCTTATAAGATATATGTCGATTTCAGTGAATATCACTGAATAGTAATAAATATCTGTACATTATTAATCTCCCAACATCCAACTGATGCTCCTATGCAACTTGAAGTATTATAAACAATGATGAAATATTTGCATCGTTCTAAGCATTTAAATGGTTGTGCATGGACATCACCAGAGAATTAAGAAAAAAATAACAAATATAAAGACATGTGTAAATATTCTAGGAAGATAAATTATAATATATTAATATGTTAGTTTATTAAAACATCTATTACATATTAGAATCGAAACCAAGAGTACAACGGAGAGAATTAGTATCTAACCATGGGTACGTCATCTCCAACTCTCGAAGGACCCAACTTATTTCATGCTGATTGGAACCAAAAAAGTGGTCGGGTGCAGACTGTTGGATATGCTCTGTCGTTTTTGTAGCATTTTTGATCTTTGCCTGCAACCATTGACATTCACGGTTTACATCAAAAAAGCGCTCTACCCATGAAAGAATCATATCTTGCTTGACAAGTTGCAATTCTCATAGAGAAGTCTACAGCATTTGTATCTTTTTGCATAATTCTTCAATCTTGTGTAAGGCTCTCTCTTCTAGAGTGGTATTCCATGACTCCCACCAAACATTTGGCTTCCCATTGTCCATTAGTAGCAATGGTTGAAATGAAAGAAGGCCTGAGAAGTTCTGGACTTTGAGAAAAAAGGTTGGGAATACTAAGGGACACTAACTTGTTCCAGATTAAAACATAAATTAAGTCCAGCCTCAAAAATTGAAATGCACTCTTTTCCACCTTAACAAGGATGCATGCATCTCCTCATAAATATAGAATATCGAGCCTTCCAACAAGCCTCCAAAAATTCACATTGAATGAGACTCCTGACTAGTGTTGCATTTATGATATGGAGTATCTTGTTAAGTTAGATTATGTTGTATTCAGTCATTGAGTATCGCGCAAGTTAAGAAAAATAACCTAATATGGTTATATTTTTCTATATTCTGTCAGTTATTTGAGTCAATGTTTTTTCTTTGCGCCTTACAATATGAATAATCCATTAACAGAGTACTTGAAAAATTGTGACTCTTAAGTGGGACATGGGCATAGGACTTGGGACTTGGACATAGGCATTGGGACATGGCATGGGATTTGGGACATGGGCATGAAAATTGGAACATGAGCATAGGACTTAAGACATGGGCATGGGACTTGGGTTATGGGCATGAGATTTGGGACATGAGTATGGAACTTGAAACATGGGCATGGGACTTAGGACATGGGAATGGGACTTGCGACATGGGCATAAGACTTGGGACATGGGTATGGAACTTGTGACATGGGACTTGGGTTGTGGGAAATGGGTCGTGGGTCATGGGACTTGGGGCATGGACTATGGGAACCATTCATCCATGTCTTGAATTAATATCCCATGTCTGGAATTATAAATCCGTACTTGGATGAACCATGCAGGACAAACATAGAGGTTTGGGTAATGCCCCGAATGGAACTTCCATGTCTAGGATGGAAACCTTTTAAAAAAAGATAACAAGCTAAACAAAGGGTTGCAATGGCCTTCCAATCGCCCTAAATTACAACAATACAACAAAGGCCTTATCTGGTCTAAACACTGCAGATGCATATAAATAATTATTTAAAATCGCATTTCAATGAAAAATATTACAGATAGTTCAAGTTGAAGATCATTGTCTCAAAATATGTCATCATAGAGAAGTACTTCAATATCTACATAAGCTACACTATGACAAATATAAGCACTATAAGATAAAAAATTCGCAGTCTTCTCTTGTATGCCTTGACCTATATCTCCAACGCCTTGTAATTGGTCTCATATCGTGACAACTCCTCTCTAGTGTGCTGCATTTCTTGAACTTTCAATTTTAGCTACCGATTCTCTTCATGCATAGCATACATCTGACTATTCAGCCTCCTGATCTCATGCATTTGATCTTTTCTAAACTGATACTCTCTATCAAATAAAGGGGGATCCACCCATTGAAAAATTAAACATTTGCTAGGACCATCCTATAATGAGATAATTAAGTAGTTGTCAATTACATCAGCATGTTTATACAAGACACTAAAGAGAAGTATAAAAATATTCACGAAATAACCCACACAACTGAAAAATTGCCTCTCTAGGTTCTTATCTATACAAGAAGTCAAGATACGTGCTTCAAAACCATATTTATAAGAAAATCTTGCAAAATATGACGAACTCGTACCTCAGATGAAGAAGTCATATGAAGTATTCTACAACAGCCAAGAAGAATTCCGTTAGTATGTCATCAGTATAACAGCTCAAACATATATACGAAACTTTAATATCATAAAAGGTAAGCATAAAGTACATTTCTAATCAATATTACCATGGGATGAATCGGCCACGAGATTGGAGGTTCTCATTAATGGATAATTTCTCCTATAATGCCCAATAACAATTTTTTTGCAACTGCGACATAGCCTACCAGCCCCAGTTCTCCCAGCCACTTCAATTGTTGACTTGAATCTCTTACTAGTGTAACCTTTTATTTTCACGCTATGTGGATCCAGTATTGTATTTTGTTAGGAGTTAAGACTATGTAGTCAATCAATTGGGGCATTAGCTGATGGGGTTACCATATCATCATTTGAGGGCAGCATTAAATTAGGCTGATGTACAATCCCCATACTTTCATTATTGAAGTTGGCACCACTCCCGTCAGTATTGCCACGTGCATCCATGACATGTTCTCTCTTATATTCTTCTATTGATTTTTAAATCCTTTTCAAGCCTTCAAAAATAATTTTATAAAGAGCCAAATTGTTAGTCCCATCATGAACAATTTTAACACATTTTTGCATCAAGTCGTGGTATTGTATAATCTTTGAATTTTCAACACTTGATGTTATGACACATTATTAGTGTATGATCTTTTCCTTAGGTCTTTGGGTCCACCTTATCAATATTAGTTTTTCAAGCATACTGAAGATCCCTCATACACAAAATACTGCAGGAATATGTATACACATTATACCTGAAAACTCTCACTTTTTGCATGAACATGTGGCCACTCTGCTTTCATTATCCTATTCAACTCTTCTAACCCTTTTAGGATCACCACTTGAATATCTATGAACAACATATAGATCAACTTGGCCGTCTGACACACTAATCTATCCAAAATAATACTGGCACTGCTCAACCTCTTTCTGGAATTCCAAAAAAATCTCCTTTATATACACTTTTACCATGTTACACTCAATAGTATACTATGTTTTCATAACTAGTATACCATATGTTGTTTTAAAATCAGCATCAATTTCTGCTCAACGGCTCCCTTGAGCACCCTATTCATATGCAAAAGCAAACTCTAACAATTTTGTACCTGTTGGGCCATGGAAAATCAAAAGGAGCCATCTAGCTGTAGCCGAGCAGCTGTCCGACCGATTGATGACACCTGC
>JAYJMB010001544.1:0-16489 GCA_036873735.1 Pouteria campechiana
GGTGGATTGGTATGAAGAGTGATGTAGCTCAATGCGTAGCTAAATGTATGACCTACCAGAAGGTGAAAGCAGAACACCAAAGGCCAGGAGGATTGTTACAGCCTATAAAGATACCTTAGTAGAAATGGAAAAATATAACTATGGAGTTTATTATGAGACTACCATGTACTACAATAGGTTATAACAGCATATGGGTGATAGTAGACAAACTAACTAAAGTAGCTCACTTTGTGCCTGTGAAGATTATTTATACAGCTAAGAAGTATGCCAGGATCATCATAAGGAGATTGTGAGGTTGCATGGAGCACCTAAGTCTATTATTACTAATCGTGGATTAGTATTTACTTCCAAGTTTTGGAAGGCTTTGCACAAGGCTATGGAAACTCGATTGGATTTTAGCACCACTTATCATCCGTAGAAAGATGGACAAATAGAGCAGGTGAATAGGCAGCTGGAGGACTTGTTGAGATCTTATGTACTAGATTGGGGCAGATCATAGACAGAGTACTTGCCTTTAGTAGAGTTCGCTTACAATAATAGTTATCACTCAAGCATTCAGATGGCACCATTTGAGGCGCTATATAGATGGAAGTGTAGATCACCTTTACACTGCGATGAGGTTGGTGAGAAAGCATTGGTTAGTCCTTAGATGGTTGCAAATACTATGGATAAAGTGTCTCAGATTAGAGAGAAGATACAGATTACTCACTCATGTCAGAAAAGTTATGCTGATATGAGGTGTGATCTGGAGTTTCATGTGGGAGATATGGTATTACTGAAGGTATCTCCTATGAAGGGAGTAGTGCATTTTGGCACTAAGGGCAAATTGAGTCCTAGGTATGTAGGACCATATGAGATATTGGAACGGATTAGTAAGTTGGCCTACCGAGTGGCATTATCACCATCTATGAGTGAGATGCATGATGTTTTCCATGTATCTTCCCTACGGAAGTATGAGCCATACTCATCTCATGTGTTGAGACCAAAGGACATTTAGGTTGAGGAGAACTTGCAATATGTTGAGAGGCCAATCAGGGTACTTGATGGCAAGGAGAAGCAACTCAGAAACAAGGTGATTCAATTGGTAAAGGTGGAATGTAGCAATCACACTGAAGATGAGGCAACTTAGTAGCTTAAAAAATGATGAAAGCCAAGTATCCTTACCTTTGGGATAAAGTTTAAAGTTTTGAGGATGAAACTTTTTGTAAGGCGGGCGGAATGTTACAAACCCTAATTTTGGTAAGTTTAATTTTCAATTATGATAAATTTCTCGGTGATTAGTGGCCTTAAATAATTGGAAATTTAATATGATTTTCAAAAATTTCACCCTTCTAAAGCATTTTTAGTATTTTGATCATAATTTCTTCGTAAGAACTCAGAATTAAGTGATTATTTTGCATTGTTCAGATAATTTGAAGGACTACAACTTTTATGTTGACCTAATTCCTAATTATGCTTATATTTTACGTTGTGGGTCCCACAAAGTGACACCACTTGGATTGGAGATGGTTGTAGTATTTTGGCTATAAAGTTTTCATGAGAAATTAGAATTTAGTGATTTTTAATTCATTGGAAAATTCACAACAAATTTTACAACTTTTGTGTTTACCACTTTTGATGAATCAGCCCTCATATGTGCCCAATAATTGAGACAAGTGCCATTTATTACAAGAATAGTGTAGGTGCATGGGCACCACAACTTAAGCTTTTTCTTTTTCTTTAAGGAGATCAACCATTATCCCAAAACCTAATATGCCTCCCTCTTCTTGCAAACCATTAACCAACCATCCCCCTTTCATCCCATGCCCATATATTTTTTCTCCCACCGATTTTCAAGCCAAAAAATTGTGCCAATGAATATAAAATCCATCCCCATGCATCTAGCCACCCAAATCATTAAGGTTGGATGATTTCAATGAGGGAGAATAATCTATTTACCTTGTGTTACTACCTTTGGTATTGGATTCTTGAAAATGTTGGTGGTTTTCAAAGTGGGTTAGAAGGTATTGCATTTTCTCCAACTCAATTTCATATGACTTATTTGCTAGGTTAATATTCTGTTCAGGGGGAACTATCTATGGCTAAAAAATGTTTTATTTTCTTAGGGATTGATAGGTATTTTAGTAGGAAGATTTATTAATCATAAATGGTAGTTTAATACAATTGATTTGGGCATGATTTTGGCCATATATTACTGCCCATGAATGGATAGCAATATGAATGGGTGTGATGGTATGTTGGGGCATGAATGGGCTGTTTTGTTATATAAAATGGCTTTATTGTTTAATTATTGAATCAATGATGAATTTATGATATTAATTATGCAAGAAAATGATCAAATATTTTCGGAATTTTATTACTTAATCATGCCTTTAAGTTGTTTGATAAAATGCCTAAGTGAAGGGCTATATAATGTACATTGATGTTGGGGCTGGTTTCAAATGAATTTTAGTGGATAATAGGCATGTTTATGTTATCATTATTATGTTAATTATATGCGATTAAGGATATGCATGCTTGGAAATGGGTTTGCTATGATGCATATTGCTGAAAATTTTAAATTAGTATTATTTAAGAGTAATGTATGATGCATTGTCACCATGAGACTATACGGAATGAATGGGCAGATTATATAATGGAATTAGGCTTTAATTTATAAAGTTAAATTGATAATTATGATGCCAAATTAGTGTTAAATAGATGGTTAACAAAAGGTGCAAGTTAAACAGATTGTATAATGCTAAAAGTTGCAAATTACAAATGTTAATTAAGTGTTTGATGAAATTCTTCAATGAGAACAAAGTGGAATTGGGGAAAATGAATTACAATTTTAATTGGCCATTAAATAAGAAATAAAACAAACTATTTAGTGTCTCAATTATATGATTTAAATTAGGATGGAAAAATGGGCAGATATGGTAATGAGTTAAGGTGTTTGGATCAAGTGGGATGCATGTTGTAAACTACCCTTAAAATGGCCAGCTATATGATGGGTTTGTAACAACTATAAGATGGGTTTATTTGAAATAAATTAGTGAATAGATTGCTAGTATAATTAACAAGGTTAAGACCCTTGAAGTTTGATCAATTTTGATATGAAAGGATGGGTTGTGATCCATCATTTGATAGGTTACAAAAGAGACCAAGCTAAAATTTTGAAACCCTTAAAAACCAAGTTGGAAATGATGCAATGAAATTGTTTTTGATGTTTACATCTTTACCTAGTTAGGTTATTGTGATGGGATATGAAAAATAATGATTTAGACTCTAAATATCCAATGGTATAGATGGGTGAATGTCACTTAGAAATGCATATAATTGAGCTAGAGCTTATGTAGTTGTTTGAGAATGCCAAAAGTGATATATGAATGTTTGTGAGATCCATTGAGCCTTGAATTAGAAGGAAGTGATTGAATTAAAGGTTGTGAATTCATTTTCAATTGAGACAAGTAGGTTTCTTACCAAATTATGTATGATTGAGTACATTAGCATGTTGGCATAAAGGCACCGCGATTTATCATGCTTGTCAATGATTTGAGATGAGTTTATAGAATGTACTTTGTACTCAAATTTACTACATGCAATTGATGTTTTGATAAATTATTACGTATCTTGTTGCGGTTAATTTTATTCATGTAATGTGATATATGTGAGTACGATATCGTAGTAAAGTCATGTGGATGTATGACATACATGATGGGACTATGTGGCTATGGCGTTGCCTGTGGTGTAGGATGGTCTATGTGACTAATAGTTTGCTTGTGTAGCATAAAGGTGTGTAGTAAGTGTTGGCCTTTATGGCACCGAGTACATTATAGTTGTATGTTTAATTGCTTATGAGTATGCTTAGATTGAGTGAAGTATGATTGCATTAGCATGTGTTGGTTGTTTAACTTTACACATGATTTGGAAGGTTTTGCCATTTTTCACTACTTACTGTGTTTGCCTAGACTCACCCCTTTTCTTTTCTCATGTTTTAGATGCCAGGCATGTTGGAGGAGCCCAACTAAGGGTTAGTGCCCAAAATGGGAATTAGCGGCGATGGAGTAGCATTTCTTATTTAGCTTTTGATTATTTATTGAAAAGAGATTATAATGTTTTATATGATTTGTCATTTATGAATTTATTATTAGTGGATAATGTATAAGGAGAAGTTTAAATTCTCAATACTCATTAATTATTGATTCTTAGTTATTTTCATGCCATAAGACTACTGCTAGTTGGTCCATGTGACTGTGGATATAGGAGGATTGTGGATGTATATGGTGTATATGGATGATTGAATGTATGTGTAGGTTTGGAAACTCTCATATTCTAGGGGAGACTCTGCCGGATTTCAAATAGGAACTTTCTCTGAAATATGAGTAACCCCTTAATTTAGGGGTGTTACACTTCATGGGGGAATAATTTGATGAATTGATTACAGTGATTTGTGTTGGGATTACTGTATGATTTTGATGACAATAAAACTTATTTTAAAACTTAATTTATGCCAAGGATGCTTCTAACATAGGAAGCTTGAAATATAGAAATATATGCTTGAAATATACGTGCTTTATTGGAATTTCATTTGTGCAAGCATATACATCTTGATACAAGTCTAGAAGGGAAATCATTTTGATCCATATTATTTTCAACCTTATTTATCACGCCTTAGATTATATGCAAAATTTGCCATAAAGAGATATCTTTTTGAATGGAAAAAATGAGTAATTAAATGTGTTTATAGATACAAAATCATAATTTAAAGTACATATCTATTCTTTATAACTTATGTAAAATTTGTATCGATAATTATAGTGTGATTTACAATGGACAATATAATGAAGAATGTTAAGTTAACAATGTGGCAAAAGTGCAAAAATTTTCAATTGCAGGAGCGCTGCTATAATGATTTTGCTACAGTAATTTTGGTACAATAAGTATCTTATTGTAGCTGGTATAGTAAGCTAAAGATGAAGTGTCATCAAAGACAAAGCTTGAGACGAAGTAGTTGCTACAGTAAATCGCTAGAATGTCACCTAAGACAAAGCTAAAAATGAAGTGTCATCTAAGACAAAGCTAAAGATGAATGCTTGGACAAAGTGTGCTACAGTTTTCTGCTATAGTAATGTACTATAGTAGCCTACTGCAATACCACTGGCAAATTGCTCGGATGAATTAATGGATGAATTACTACAATAATTTGCTACAACAACCTGCTATAGTAATGGCTATAAATAAATACGTAGATAATCAATTTGTTTGTAATTAACTATAGACAAAGTAGAGCTATAGTGATTTGCTATAGTAATGTGCTACAATGAAAATTTGCTATTTTCAAATAGCAAAAATATAAAACAATGCAATAGCTGTATCTTGCAACAATCTTCTTCCAAGCAATCCACAACCTTTCTGGATTGTAAAAATAGATAATCCATTGAAGGAGAATGAAATACTTGAGGGCTTTAAGTGCTAAACAAGAATCAAATATCAAGTAACCCATTCAAATTTCTAAGTGCAGAAATGTAGATATTTGCTCTAACCATCTACCATATTTCAGAAAGTTTAAGAGATTTCAAAATATGCTCAAAGATGTCAATCTGAATACTCTATTCAAAATCTAATACTATCTAAAGAAAGAATGAAAAGTAACAGATAAAAAAAGAAGTTCAGAAAGTAAACATATTTATCTGGGAATGAAAAAGTCTAAATTCGTCTGGAATTAACTATGAACAAAGTAGGAGACAAAGAGATTTTGTCTAACTGGAAAGAGACTTTGACAGAGAAGAGACTTTATCTGATATTAACTTTTGACAAATGAAATGAAGATCTGGACAAAGTGGATCAACTAAGTTTGTCAGAATTTATTGTCTTCTTTCCAAAATCGTGAATCAAGTTAGAGCTGCAACATCTCCTTGTTCATGACTGAACCAGCTATACACCTTCTTCTATGTCAAGGTCGGCACTACAGAACAACTCTAAACATGTGAGAATTAATTAGAAGATGGCATTTTCAAATGGGAGATTATTAGAATGGTATTTTACATTTATTCTTACCTTTGTCTCTACATTTAATGAAGATCATCTTCCTCCAATGGTAAAGTTTTCAAGAGAGCTATTTAAGGAGAAGAGGTGAGACGATTCAAAGGTGGTGAAGGTGCATATTTCAACAGTCTAAATCTTTTACAAAACCTTCCACCCAAAGCCAAGAGCTTCATCTTCTAAATATTCATTCAAGAGCTTCAATCTTCAAAATCTTTAAAGCCTTCTTCTTCATATATTAAGGGAAGAAATTTTGTAACATAGAGAGCCACTCAAATCTTCAAGTCTTCCCCTGTGCTTACATTGAGAAATTTGTAATGTGTGTTAAACCATCTTATTCTTATATCTTTGTGATTGCCTTGAGTTGATAGTGTAGATCAAACTTAAGAAGGGCCTTAAGTCAATGTGGTTTTGCCCCCTAGAGCTAGAATCCAGAATATTGTTGGGAACACTAGGTTATGCCACCTAGAGCTGGAATCCAGAAGAGTGCTATGAATACTATGTTTATGCCCCCCTAGAGCTAGAATCTAGAAAAGTGCTATGAGCACTAATTGTTTTCCATTATATTGGATATAGTGGAACCCAAGGTACAGGGTAGTGTGCTCTTGGAAGAGTGGAGTAGGGATGGTTGCTGGAACCATTATAAAAATATTATGTGTTCTATTTGTGCAATTGCTTTACTTTCTTTGCACATTACTACGTTATTATTTATCTCATACTGTATCACACACAAGCACGAAAAGAGAAAATTAATCCAACAAGGGTTAAGCAAATAATTTTTATAACCCCAATTCACCCCTCCCCTCTTGGGTTAAGCCATCTACAGGACCCAATAATTTGGGCATGAGAAATCATGATTTAGGCTAAGTTAGGATTTCATGAATAGTAAAATTTAGAGAATTTTAGGGTTATGTGAAATTTCCAAGAGGAAGATTATTAATTCATGAATTATAGTATTTTAGAACTTGTTTTAGAGTGAAAAAGTTGATTTTAGGCCATGGCTTAAGTAAAAGCTAAAAAGAGCATTTGTGCATAACGTGGCTAAAAAGTTAATTAAGCAAGTTGATGATTTAATTAGCTTATTCACATGGTTAATTATGCATTAATTATGTTATATATGGGGAGAAATGAAATTCCCTTTGTTGTATGGAATTGTCATAATTTAAGTGCATGTTTGAAGATATCTTTCCATCAGGGAAGTGATGTGATTGTTATATCTTGAGATTGGTTATGAAAAAGGTGTTAACATGGTGTATTGACTATATGACCACCATGATTAAAAAGTATGGTTACTGTAAGTCATTGACATAATATGATCGTGGTTATAAGTGAATGGAGATCATTGTGTATAGGACCAATGGAGAATGAAGGAAAAGCTAGCAAACTTGAAGAATTATGGAATTTGGCGAATCATAAGGTAAGTAGACTTCCCCTTTCTAATTGACTTTATTGTTGGATGGGTATATTCATTGACTTAATCTGGGCTTGTATGTATGGATGGGGATAGTAGACATCCATTACTTGTTTAAGATTGATGTTAATTGGGTTTTGTGAATACATGAATGTTAGGGATCCCGAGTATTCCTTGAATTGAATAATTGATGCTTGATTTATGTTATGGTTATGTGATTGTTAAGGATACAAAGTATTCTATATCATTATGTTATTCTTGTCTATGGATGCCTGAATGTGAGGAATAAAGAATATCCCATCGTTCTATGTGTGAATTTTGGGAATTCTAAGTATCCCAAAGTTTGGTGTGAGGATGAAATGAGTATGTGTTCTAATGGAATGTGAAGCATTCCATGATTTATATTTGATAGACTATTATGATATTGTGTATGAATGGCACATTATAATATGATGTGTCTACAGGGCACATTTTTAATGTGAGATGCTAAGAGTGGCATAGATGTGATGTGAGGTGCTTAGATGACATGATTATTGTTATGATTGCATTGATATATGTATATTTATGCATATCCGTATTTTGGAACATATTGTTCATGAATTATTATTGTTTTCTATTTACCTACTTACTGAGTTGCCCAGACTCATGCCTTTTTATTCTTATTTTAATTTTTAGTTAACAGGTTAGGTAAAGAATCTCAAGTATGGGTAAAGAATTAGAATGATGTATATTATAATGTATTATCATGTTATAGTAAGTTACTTACAATAGTTTGATAGAATGGTATGATTCTAAGGATGTATGGTGCTATCGGTGTAACACCAGGGGGTGTTAATTTTGATAAATTGATACTTGAACAATTGAAAATATTGAAGTTGTTCTTAATGTAATGGAAAAAAGAGGGGAATTGAGCCAAGGAAAATTTTAAATCGTGATCTTAGTGATGAATTGAGATGAGAAGAAGTTAATTTAAATTAAAACAATATAATTATTTGATTCCAGTTATTTGTGACATGATTTTTATGTATTAAATGTTAATATTTTTTAGAAATATTATGCTTAAAATTATATGAAAATGAAAATGCTGAATTTAAAAAGGGGTCATGTGTGATCAATTTTTAACATGGATAATGAAATAATTTGAATTAGCGTTAAACATAAAAGTTATAGATCTTGAAAGTTTATTTCTAATATATAAATAATTACATGACTTTGATCATATGAGAAATTTATGATCAATGTACCAAAACTACTCTCCATGGATAAAAAGTACCAAAATTACTGAATTGGGTCACTTTATTTAAACTTTTGACATATATGGGGGCTGATTTGGAAAATGTTCTTAACATGAAATTGTATATCTTGCTGTCGTCTCAAGAATCATATCATTTAGAGGTTGTATTAGAGAGATATGTTTAATTTAGTGAGACTATTTCCTGCGCTAAATTTGGGGCCGTGGCTCCAGATTTGAGGCTGCGGCGCTGATGTCATTTGTCCAATTTTTAAGGGCCGTTCAGCCCATTCATTTCTCTTTTTTTGGCTATTCTTCTTCATCATTTGGTTTCCACGCCCTAGCCATGAAAACCCATCCCCTTAACCTCAATTTCTCGATGATTTAGGCTAGAAGATCATTGAGATTATGTACAAGAGTTAGAATCCTAACCTTTTCACCCATTTTTCATCATTTTAGACCATGAAAGTGGGAGAAATTTTTGTTTGGCCATAATGGAGTGAGGATTTGGCATATAAAGGTTGGATCTTTGTGGGGAAGAGAAAGGCATGTCCAAAATTGAAGATAATTGGCTTCTCCCTATTCAAAACTATGCATTTACATTTTTAGGGTTTATACCAAATTCATCAATAGAGGTTTTCAGGCAAAACAATGGATGTTTATTGTTGGATTCATGGGAAAAACAAGTAAAACGATGATTTTGGCATGATTTAGGCTTGGAAAATCATGATTATGCATTAACCCCATCCGTAAACAGTAACCCAAGGGGAAACATTAATATTAAATGATGAAATTGATATGGGAGTTTGATTAGTAACTTGATTATAATGATTATGGCATGATTTGGAATTGATGAAATGTGATTATGCATGATGTTTTATGATGAATAGTTATTTATGAATAGTAAACATAAGGGTTTGGTATAAAAACATACTTATGCTTGGTTTAATTGAGTTATAAGCATGATTAGCATGATATTGAGGTAAATTTGACATTGGATATGCTATGAAACTGATGCCTAATTGGGAATGAAAACCCCTAATCCCATGTTATCGAATAACTTATGAGTTATGATGCCCGTGAGGCCTTAAATAATTTGTATATTGAGTTGTCAAGTATTATATGAGAATGGGTATTGATTTCCTTGATTATTCATGTTGTATCATTAGAAAGTAAATAATACTTATAACTGTATGATGAAATGCTTCTAAAAGAAAGGCCATTTGAATGACTAGGCATAAAGTAGCCTGAGATTGATGATAAAAAGGGTATTATTGAAAAGGTATGGAATACATGACACACATGCTTAGGGAAAATGATTAACAATGATGGATTGATAACATTGTTTAATTGATGATGTGTAAAAAGAGTAATTTAATGGCTTTATATGAATTAGCCAATGTCTTGTAAATGAATGGGATTGTTGTCTTGTATAGGATGATTTGAGAAGGATAAAAAGGCATGGAGCTTGAGGAGTGTATAATGATTCACTCAAGGTAAGGAGGCTATCTTTTGTATACACTGTTTAAAGGGGACAGTAATTTTTTCATTGATCGTATTCATTCACTTATGAGCATATATATATGGATGAGGATTTTGAAAATCCCATGATTGATGGTTGTAGTAGATGTATACAATAAGAAATTGTTGAGGCTAGTTATGTCTCAAACATCTTGTTGTTATTATGTAAGTATGTTGGGATAGGGAGTATCCTAGGATTCTTTATCTCAGGATTGAATAAATGTTAGTATTAATTGAATAGTAAGCATTCCAAGGTATAAAAAGATGATAAGGTATGTGGATACTTGTAAGGCATTAATAGATAAGTGGTGCCTAAATGGCACAAATACGATAATACAGATGTGAGGAGTTCAGAGTGACTTAGAAGTGAAGTGCCTGAAAGGCACAATTGAGATATTAGTTAGAATATGATATTAAGGTGTATTATGCCAAAATGACACTATTTTGGTATGGATTGTGCATTGTGCTAGAATGACACTATTGTGATATGGATTGCCTGCATGGCTTATGATACATTAATCATATGATTATGAACATGTTGTTATTTTACTATTGTTTTATATTATGCCTACTTACTGAGTTTGCTTGGGCTCATGCCTTCTTATTATATTTTTAGTTGACAGTTCAAGCAAGGGAGCTTGACAACAATGATTTTATTATGTTTGTATAAATTGCAGATTGAAATTTTTTTGTGTTATGTGTATGTATTCAAAACTATATAAATTTAATCAAAGATGTATTCTGGTTATGTATAATGTTATAAAATGATTGGCATGTCATTATGTAATTGCAAATAGATGTAAATTAATTAAGACATATATTGCCATCATGGGGCTAAGCAAGTTCTAGGTTGTGGGTGAGTATGGGGGTTCATGTTAATGTTTTATCATTATTAAATGTAAATTTATATGATTTATAAATGTATAAATAAGTTTATATATGCATAATATAGGGCAGACTCTGCCAAAATTTTGGTAGAATTTTCCTTAGAAATAGGGAATTGGCAAAGTTATGGGAAAACTTTTCTTAAGAAGAAGGGAAATGGTAGCGTCCTGCATCAGCCCCGGTGTAGTGTGGTCAAAACGCATAGGGTGGTGGTGCGAGGTTTTCCATTCGGTTTTGATCTTGGACATGTAGCTGTGGGTGGGTTGGGTTATTGTGATGTAGGTTTTATGATTTATGTTATTGCTTTATAGTTATAAAGAATACATAGGTTTAAATCTATATAATTCAGGGTAGACTCTGGCAAATTTTTGGTAGAATATTCTCCTTGAAAATGGGAAAATTAAAGGAAAATGGTAAAATGCATAAGACCTAGGGCGGGGCGTTACATGTTACAAAGTGGTATTATAACTAAAATGGTTATCTGATGTCAAAGTTATTCTTAGAGGTAAGTCCTAGAATTGTAATGACAATGGCTATTAAATGTAAGTGAAAGTATGTTAGGCCGAAAAAAGTATGTAAATAGATAGAATTATGAGGGAATGTGAGCCTAGGGAATGAATTTAGAGACCCTAGGTTGTTAAATTAATTGTGTTAACCATAGATATATTATTAAATGATTGTGTCACATCACATTGTGCAGTAATGGCACCAAGGAAAATAATTGATAAAGGAAAGACCCCCATGGTAGAGGAAAAGTCATAGAGATGATCTGTTTGCACTAGAGCTACAACGATAATTATCTGAGAAAGAAAATGTCTCAAGGATGCTACAAAACAATGAGGGTGATGAAATTCTGAATGAGCCAAAGGAAGGCCATATAGTACTGGGATAACCTGAAATTGAGAGGGAACTAGTTGCCATGGGTGCAGATAGGCCTAGCACATTAGGCCCTAGTGATGGGACTACTCCACCAGTGCATGTAAGAATACTAGAATTAGGCACATAGTAGGGGATAGATGATAAGACAAATCATGGGATAAATAAGTGGGACAAGTCCAGTACTAGAACAGATGACAAGATTAGGACCAAGGAGGCAAGTTTCATGTTTCTTATGTGGCACATCGGGTCAACTTAGATGTAACTGCCCTCCTTGCTGAGTGGAGGTGGAAGTGAAGGTTCTTGGATGCCACAACAGCTTGCGCGTGGTGGATTGTTGATGAGTGGTGGAGGCAGAGGAATCTATCTAACCCCAAAATGCCAAAAAGAAGAAAAGAGGCCTCAAATTGTAGCAATTATATGACAACTAATGCTCAAGGGGTGCAAGCTATGGACCATGTAGTCATAGGTAATCCACTTGTTTGTGATTGAATGGCATATATATGGTCAATTATGATAAAATTTTGTAAATAATATTGAATTGTCTTGATACCTTATGCAAAATGTCATGAAAACATCTACCACCTTGAGAATGATTAGTATTGCTATTGCAATGTACCGTCTTGTTTCCATACCATTAAGAGTAATTGCAAACTTGATTGTGTTGAGTCTAAAAAGGTTAGATATTATCCTGGGTATGGACTGGCTAGCCAGTATGAGACCAAGATAGATTATAAAACTAAGCAAGTACTTTGAGAATGATGGAAAAACTTGAGATCATCTTTAGGAGTTTGTCTAAAGGTGAGATGTCTAAATTTACATTGGCTATGGGAGCTTTAAGCTTGGTGTGAGAAAGGATGTGAGGCATATTTGGTGTCTGCTATAGACGCTCATTTAGAGCATTGATTATCAGAGAAATGACTAGTAGTAAGGGATTTCTCAAAAGAGATGTGAGTTACTAAAATTGCCTCCAGAAGGAGATGTAGCATTTTTTATTGATCCTCAACCCGAAATTGAACCAATATTGAGAACTTTGTATTAGATATCGCCTGTGGAGCAGGCAAAGTTAGATGTTTAGTCAAAAGATTTGATGAATGAGGGATTTATCCATCCTAGTGTGATACCATTGTTGGTCCCTTGATAATAAATGGTAGCTCAAGAGAGGGGGGGGTGTTAAATTGAGCTTTCAAAAATTTTGGCTAATAACTTGAGAAATGTGCTTAAAATAAGAGGAAGTAAATTTCACAATACAAGTGCACAAGATTTTATTGTAGTTAAACCCTTCCTGGGTTCCTACTCCACTTCTCTGAGTTATTCTCCTCTACTGATCTCGGATTCCACTAATACTTTGATCAACCTGATCAAATACACATTGTTTTTTAAGCTCACTCACTAACTGACTAGTTTTCAGAGTTTACCAACTAACTCGCTGGTTTTCAAAGTTCACTAACTAACTCATATACTTTTAGCAAGTCCTTCTACTTGCTTTTCTCAATACATAAACAATAAACACCCTACTAGCTTTAACAGATCCTAAAAAGAAATGTACAGATTAGTGTCTCTTACTTAGGCAGATTTATACAAAAATTAAAAGCATAAATAAATGAACAAGGTAAGCAATAATGACTATGTATAAAACTCCTTGAAAGTGAAGCAGATCTAGCTTTGAATGCTTTGATAATGTTGAAGCAGTTGGATTTGAAGAAGATGTTGAATGCTCTTATAAATGCTTGAGTTAGAAATTTCTCCTTTTCTCTATCTTTCTTTTATTTTGCATGTTGCTTTAATCATCATTTTATAAGCTGTGAAGGAGATTATAGTTCATTTTATAAGTTGTGAAGGAGATTATAGTCTTTGCAACTTTTTTGCAAATTTTCAAGCTTTTGGTAGGTGTGGTATGACATTTTACATGTTGTTTGGTCTCAGAACTTCTAAGATAAATCTTAAGAAATTCTAACATTGTCTTATTATTAGTTACAATTAGATCCAACTTTTATCTAAGTTTCAGAAGCACCTCTTCAGAATTTCTAAATTAAGTTTAGGTTTCAAATGTGGTCAATGGTCATATTTTGGCTTCTTAAGATCTTTTGAATGTTGAATTTAGCCTCTGGTACTCTTCTTGATTTTTGCCTTTTTGAAGTTACCTCTGACGGCATTTTGTATTACTTTAAAAGATGTTCTAAGTTCATAAACTTCATCTAAGCTTATTCTGTATCAGTAGTATCGATCTTCTAAGACATTTATGAGACTTGGGAGCATTTCTGAAGTTCTGACAAACCTTTGATTGTAATGTTGACATTTTATATTGCTTCTAGTAAGGTTCTGAGTGTATAAACTTCTTCTAAACTTTTTCTATACAATGATGTTTTGACTTCTAAAGCATCTTTGAGCCTGAAAAGTATTTCTAAAGTTCTTTTGACAAACTTTTGAGTACAAAACCTTTCTCTTAAGTAGAACATTTTACTTTTGAGGTATTTTTGAAGACTAAGGAATGCTTTTGAATTGCCTCTGAAGTGTGAGACTACTTTGGAGTTAATTCTGAGGATTGCAGTTTATCTTTGGAAAAGGTTCTAACATGTTTCTGAAGATGTTCTGAACTGGTTCTAAATACTTTTGAACTTCTAAGCTTCATGCCTTGTCTCTAAAGAGATTATAATTTGTCTCTGATGTGTTTTTGAATATTTTTGAATTGCTTCTTAGTATTTTTACTTGAGAATTCTTTTTAAATTATCTTCTTTTGAAGGTTTAATGTTATTAGCTTACAATTAATATTTTAATTACTTGTAGTTTCTCTTGTTAATCTACTTTGATATATAAATGATGTATCACTTGGAAAGTAACCTGTTAGTATCTTAATTCTTCACTCATTTGTTTGTTCATCATTAAAATTTAGTTATTTAATCATATTTATTATCAAAATCAAGTTTAGTAGAGGGGTTAGACGTAACAACCATGGGGAACACCAGTGTGATTTGCAACAAAGAAGGAGTTGAGCATGATGTTATGTAATGATTACAGAGAACTTGAAATATGGGCATTACGCATTTCTAATAATGCCGCTTGAGTTCATATATTCTCTCACAGTTTTCATAAACTGGATGAATAGGGTATTAGGCAAATTGTGATTGTGGTTATTGATGAAACTTTGATATAGTTTAAGTGTAGAAAGGAATTTGAAAACTAATTGAGAAGGATACTCTTGGGATTAATGGAAAGGAAATTGTATACTAAACTTAAGAAGTATAATTTTAGAACAAATGTTATATCCTTCTTAGAGCATGTGATCTTGACCACAGACATTTTAATTAATCCTCTTAAGCTAGAGGCAGTGATGAACTAGCCTAGACCAAGTAAAATAACAGAGGTCAAGAGTGTTTAGGATTGGCTAAATATTATTAGAAAGATTGTTGAAGGATTTTCCACAACTGCTATGCCTTTGACTAGATTGATTCATAAAGGAACCTAGTTGAGTAGACTGATTGTTTTGAGGAAGCCTTTCAGAGTGAAAAACTGGATTAGTGGAAACATTTAATACCTTCCAGATCGGGAAGATTTGTGGCTAATAGCAATGCATTGAAGAAAGGACTTGGATGAAAGTGTTCATTGCAAAATAGGAATGTAATAGCCTATACTCTTATGTAATTGAGATTCATGATTCGGAACTGATAGTAGTTGCCTTTACCCTAATAATATAGAAACATTAATTCTGTTCATGAGAACTTGAAATATATGTTTACCTAAAAAGAATTGAAAATGAAGCAGCGCAGATGGTTAAATTTGTTAGGAAATTAATGATCATCCAAGAAAGCCCAAGTAGTGGCTGATGCCTTGTGTAGGGAATTGGACATACTATGATATGTATTGGGGATTGTGCACCAATGGTATTCTAAAATATAGGAATCGGATGGTGATTTCTAAGGAAATTAAAGTAACGCAGAAGGTGCTTGAGGAACCCCATTAGTCTCCCTCTCAACATGGATCCATCACAAAGGAATAATGAGGTTGCATGGTGCGTCGTAATCAATGATCTCAGACCAAAAATCAGAAATGCAAATCATCTATGTATTGGAATGAAGTGGATGGGAGTGCATTAGTTGGCCCATAACTGATTACAGATATAATAGACAAATGGCTCAGATTAAAGTAAGGTTTGGATCGCTCAATCACACCAAAAGAACTATGCTGATATGCAAAGACGTGACTTGGAATTTAAGTGGGAAATAATTTATCTTGAAAGTATCTCATATAAAAGGAGTAGATTCAAAAGCAGGTCAATGGTGTGGTCTACCAAGTGGCGTTGCTACCATTTTCATGTATTCCATGGACTATTATTAGGGAAATATGAAGCAAATTTGTCTCAAGTAATGAAATCAG
Organism: Pouteria campechiana; assembly: GCA_036873735.1. Lineage (NCBI taxonomy): Eukaryota > Viridiplantae > Streptophyta > Magnoliopsida > Ericales > Sapotaceae > Pouteria > Pouteria campechiana. Next base: position 16,323 of record JAYJMB010001544.1, read on the forward strand.
AAGAAATCCAAATTTGAGGAAAACTTGAAGTAGGTAGAGAAATCGGTCCAAATAGAGGGTAGTAAAGAAATAAAGTTACTCACCTTGTAAAAATCAAATGAAGTCATCATATCCAATGAAAGTTGAAGAAATAATATCTGAAGTTTTGAGGATGAAATTATTTTTTT
>JAYJMB010001545.1:0-19873 GCA_036873735.1 Pouteria campechiana
TGATCAAATGTAGTAAAAATTTTTTGCTGCATCTGATTACATGCAGCGATTTTTTGATCAAATGCAGCGAAAGTAATGACTGCATTTGACTGTTTCCCTTGTGGTGCTAGAATTCAATTATATATTTATAAAATTAGAGACTTTTTAAATTTATTAAAAATTTAATTAAAAGTAACTTAAATATATATTTTTATTAGATAAATTTATAATAAGGCATTTGAAATGCAAAGTAGGTTGGGTTATGATTTTTAAAGTAAAAATTTTAAATCTTTTCATTTATTTTTATGGTGGCCCACATGATGGCTTGATTTTCGATGATCCTTTTTAATGAATGGATTACAATAAAGAAGGCAAGGCATATGGCCTCCTTTGTACAAAATCGGTTTCAGGCTTTCAGCTATCAGCTCCCATCCATGATGTTGCTAATTGATGAGACCCGAAATAATGAGATGATGATCTGAATCATTTAAATTTTTCTTAAATTATTTGTAATGATAAAAGAAAATTATTATTAGTTAATAAATTATTTAGGTGGAAAATAACTATTTTACTAAAATATTTATTTATTGGGGTCGGATCTTATGAGACTAGTCTCACAGAAACTGTTGAGAGACTAGCCTCAAAAACCTATATTTCTATTTATTTTTATTTTTTTATAAACTTTTAAATCAAGATGTAATCCACTTATAAAAAATGTTTATTTTTTTTAGATTTATATATATTTATTTTTTATTATTGAAGTTTAGGGATATTTTTAAAATTTTAAGATGGTGAATAGTATCTTTAATTTGCAAAATTAAAAGAAAATATTTATAAAACTCTAAAAGTGGTAAAAAATTTATAAGTTGATTAAATATTGATTTAAAAAATTATAAAAAATAAAAATAAATAAAAAATAATTTTTGAGACTGGTCTCACAACTATTGCTGCGAAACCGGTCTCATAAGATCCGACACCATATTTATTTTAATATAATTTGATAAATTTAGTAATTGAAAAATTACCATTTTAACATGATAGTTTATAATTTTACTTATTATACTTCTATTTTATGTTTTAGATTGAAATAAAATTGTGAATTTTTATTTTAGTAAAGTAAGTTATTCAAAGACCTGATTTGATAATAAAAGTTATATGATTTGAATAAATTGTTTAATTTTCACTTCAATATGAACCAGGAAATAGGAATATAATATTATTCTTAACTGTGATATATTGAATCATAATAATTTAATGCTTAAAGTTGTCAATTAATATAAAGATTTATTATGATAGTTCTTTTTTATTTAAATATTATATTATTATGATTATTGTTTCTATAAATATTTCAAATAAGTTCAATAAAATTTGAATGGTTGAGATAACAATTTCGTTACTTCTGCTTCGTTTCCGCGGGGTTAACCTGCGGTGAGTTCCGCATGCAATCAGCTACCATTCGCGTCAAAGTGTTAAAGCAATTTATATCTAGAGGCGAATTAGCCGAGAGAAATCTCCCGCGCTCACCCTGAAAAACCGATGCCTCATGTCCCTCGAATTTCGAGTATTAATAAAGCAATCTAATTCATTAGATATGATTGGAAATGATTTTTAAGCATATTTTGTAATTCGGATTAAGTTATAACTAAAAATTAAAAATATATGAATGCATTAATTTATATAATCATAACTATTAATTTAATAATAGTAAAATTTTATCAGTTTTTATATCAATCTAACAATAAAATAAGTTAAAAATCATTTCAAATCATATCTAATGTATTAGAATATATATTGTTTAATTATATCAAAACACAATGAAAATAAAAATTACAATAAAATATTGATTTTTACTGATTAACAAAAAAAAGCTATAATATTAATAAAAATTAAATTAAATTAAGCAGTTAAAAAAAACTATAATGAAGATGGCTCTCTATTTAATTCGTGAATAAGTAAAATTTATTCATCCTTAAAATTAATTTAATTTATTAATTTATTTAATTATTATTTATTAAATATAAAAATTCATTAATGTAAAGTATTTAGTGTGTCATAGAATAAAATTAATTATTTATAACAAAATTCTTCATATTATATTTTTATATAATTGAAAAATATTATATTACACTTATAAAATAATACATATTCTCAAGTTAAATTATATAAATGATTTCCAAAATAATTTCAACTTCTTAAAATTTTTTTATCAAATTCATTTTTGCATTTTAAATTTTTATTTTAATAAATAAATAATATTTAAAATATTTTCAATAAGCAACATTAATTTTAGAAGATAAATTATCTTAAACAAATTTTATTACTTCTTATTGTTTCATAAAATCAACATTATTTTTTGGGAGTTCACATGAATTTTTTTCATGCATCAAAACCTTAAATTGCAACATTAAAAGCTGTAATGAACTACATAATTTAAAATTTTAGAATTATTTGCTATAAAAATGATTAAATATATTTTTATAATAATTTAACTTGATAAATAAACATGTATATATAATAATTTAACTTAAGTACACATGTCGCCACTCACCACTGGTGAACAAGCAACTCTAAGTATAGAAAGTCAACTACGAAACATGGAAAATAGAAAATATGGCCTCTATCTACATTTAGATATATTATGTACAATAATCCTAGCTTGAAAACTCTAACAAAAAGTAAGCATGCCAGAAACTTACAAGACACACTATTTAAGATCTTATAAGTAAGCTTCAAAGCTTCACTTATAAATGTTGAAGACGTAATTAAAGATGGTGGAAAGAAATTCATTAGGCTACAATTATCAATTTATAATGATCGTTCTTATAGAACCAAAGCTTGCTATATTTATGCCTTTTAATATGTTACAAGCAGATAAAGTTTGATCTTAAAATTTTCAAATATTCTTAGAAACATCAGTAAATTATATTTTATTAGAAGCAAAATTATAGTATAATTTAAATCAAGTAGGAAAGAAAACATGATTTAAATTTAGGTTATGCCTTATCAATAAATGTGCAATTTGCTTCTTTGAATGCCTAAAAACACTTACTGCATTCATCAATCAACCTTGACCTTTAGATGGACTTCTATGAACCTCTAATATCTCTTGAAGAACATGATAAATGCCCCAATTGGTCTGTGAAAGTGATCAGATATTAGAAAAAAGAATTGCCGCAGACGTTTGGTTCCTTGCATACTTAAATATATTTATTACATTAGTAAATGTGAATAGGTTTGGTAATATTCTTTAAAAAGATATTTCAATTATAAGGTACCTACTCTCTACATTAATTCATTCAATTTTCTCCAATATTTCATAACGAATTATTATAGTTAATATGTAACTAGACCTAATTCAAAAATCTATGTGAAGAAGAAAAACATTGGAACCATAGTTAGGTTTGACATGGTAGAGTGGTTTTTTTTATTATTATTATTGAAAGGAAAGTAAGAATCACATTGTATTCTTTGTTTACCAGATGTTTTCACAAGTTTTACATGTACAGGATGCAGAGGATTCCAGAAAATCAGTTATTGATTTACGGAATCCTCCTTGATTGTAAAAGGTACGGATTCCTTCATTGTAGAATATACGAATTAGGTGATACGGCTTTCATTGTGGCTTTCATGTTTTATATTGTTTCCATTTGTAATTATTCTTTCTATTTTATCTCTGATTGTATACTTCTATATAAATGGAAAACTCCACCCAAAAGAAACATGGTGGTTTCACAAATATTCTCATGGTATCGAAGCCTATTTTGGATTAATTTCCTGGATCCCCTCATGGCCAATTCTTCCTTCTCCTTCAACACCATGATCCTCATGGTTATCATTAAACTCTCCTCCACAAATTATCTTCTCTAGGGAAATCAACTTCTCCCTCTTCTTCAATGTCAGAATCTTCTTAGCCATGTCGATGGTTCCGTTGTTGCACCTCCAATCACTATCACCTATGATTCTTCTTCTCCTCAACCAAATCCTAAATATGTGAAATGGCAACTTCAAGATCAACGCCTTCTCAGTCTCCTCTTCTCTTCATTGACTGAAGAAGTCATGGTTGAAGTCTTTGGTCTCACCACCGCTCATGATGTCTGGCTTACCTTGGAAAATTCCTTTAGCCATATTTCCAATACTCGTGAGCTTTGCATCAAAGATGACTTGCAACTCATCAAACGTGGCACCCAAAGTGTCACCGAATATTCTCATCCATTTAAGGCCTTATGCGATCAATTCACTACAATGGGCCGCTTGGTTGATGATAAAGACAAAGTTCATTGGTATCTGAGAGATTGGGCATTGACTTTGCTAATTTTTCCACTGCCTAGATGTCTCTCACCCCGTTACCGGCTTTCAAAGACTTAGTTCCTAAAGTTGAAAGCTTTGAGATTTTCCAGAAGTCACTCGGGTCGTCCTCCCTTGTTTCCTCTGTTGCTTTTACCACCACCAAAGGACCTTTTCCTCCATCTCGAGGTGGTAGTTCCTCCAAGTCCCGCCGTTCTCGCAGCGGCTATAATGGAGGCCATGGCCATGGACATAGCAAACGGAGCTCCTATACCCCTTGGTGTCAAATCTGCAAGATTGAGAGTCACACTGCTAATCATTGTAGGAGCCGTTACGACTGTGCCAAACCTACAACATAGCTTGCTGAAGCTTTTACCATAGCCCGTTCCCTCTCAAATGGCTCAGAATATGATTGGTTCACTGATACAAGTGCTTCCGCTTACATGACCCCTGACTCTTCTCAGTTGGACAAGGTTGAGCCATATCATGGTAAAGACTGTGTAATAGTGGGAAATGGTGCTTCTCTTCCTATCACACACACTGGCACTCTCTCTCCCTCTTCTAATTTTAAACTTTTAGATGTTCTTGTCGTTCTTTGTCTTACCAAAAATTTGTTGTCCATAAGCAAACTGACATTTGACTTTCCTCTCTCTATCACCTTTTCTCATAATAATTTTGTTGTACAGAATCAAGTAACAGGAACGCCGGTGGCATAAGGTAAATGAGAAGGGGGTCTTTATGTGCTTGATCATGACAACTCTGCATTTGTTTCTATCCTTAGAAATAAGAATTTACATGCTTCCAATGAATTATGGCATGCTGGCCTTGGTCATGTAAATCACTCGATTTTATCTCTTTTGAATAAAAAAGGACATTTATTTCTTACTTCTTTGTTGCCTAATCCATCTCTTTGCTCTACTTGTCAACTCGCTAAGAGTCATCGCTTGCCTTTTCCCCCAAATACTACTCAAACTAATGTTGTTTTAGGTCTCATTAATTGCGATATTTGGGGTCCCACTCCCATCCAAACTAATTTGGTATTTACCTATTATGTGTTATTTATCAATATTACTCTCGATTTACTTACCTGTACCCCATGAAGTTAAAATCTGATTTTTATGATATTTTCCTCCAATTTCAAAAATTGGTTTAAAATCAACACTCCACCAAAATCAAGATTTTTCAAAGTGATGGTGGCACTAAATTTATTAGCAATCGTTTTCAATCTCATCTTTGACAATTTGGCATCCACCACCAAATGTCTTGTTTGCACACACCTTCCCAAAATGGTAGAGCTGAGCGCAAACATTGTCATGTGATGGAAACTGGCCTTGCTCTCCTTTTTCATTCCCACGTTCCTCCTCAGCATTGGGTTGAGGCTTTCAGCACAGCAACCTACATTATCAACCAGCTACCTATGCAAGTTCTTCGTGGTCTTTCACCTTTTGAAGTTTTATTTGGTAACTCTCCTAATTATGAGAATTTTCATCTTTTGGTTATCGTGTTTACCCATGCTTATGTGATTATGCACCTCACAAATTTTCTCCCCATAGCTTACTGTGTATTTTTCTTAGTTATAGTTTCTCACACAAATGCTTTCGTTGTTTTGACACTACAACTTCTCGCACATATGTCACATGGCATGCTCAATTTGATGAGAATTTTTTTCCGTTTTCAAATACTTCCAGTGCCGCTTCTATTGCTAACATTGATTTTCAATTTGTTTTGAACCCTGCTCCCTTGAACCATCTCCTAGCACATCTTCTCCTACTATTATGCATGTCCTTACTACTTCTCCTTGTCATGTTTGTGTAGATGACTCTATTGTTGAGCCTTTGCAGGTTTCTTCTTCTGCTGTGAAGTCAGCGTCTCCATTCGTTGCGGTCTCGCCTTTAGTTGCCTCTACTATGGGCTTCATCCCTTTTGCGGCTCCCATGGACTTGATCCATGCCACTACTTCATCAACACCTTTTGTCTCTCATCACATGATTACTCGTGCCAAATTCGAAATTTTCAAGACACGGCATCCCGCTCATCTCAGCTTTGTGCAATCTTTTCCATTGATCCACGCACTGCTTGCCACCTCTAAACCTAAGGGATTTAAATCAGTTGCAAAAAATCCAGCCTGGCTTGCTGCCATGGATGATGAGATGAAGGCGCTTCAAACAGATCAAACTTGGGATCTTGTTCCCCGGCCCTCCAATACTAATATTGTTGGTTCTAAATGGGTTTTTCGGACTAAATTTATTTCCGATGGATCCATTGAGCTCTTCAAAGTGCACCTCATTGCAAAGGGCTACACACAACTCTCCGATCTTAATTAGACAGACACCTTCAGCCCTGTGGTCAAAGCCTCCACAGTTCGTATTGTCCTCTCTCTCGCTATGTCTCACAAGTAGCCCTTACGTCAACTTGATGTCAAAAATGTCTTTCTCAATGGCCTTCTTCATGAAACAATCTATATGAAGCAACCCCCGGGCTATGTTGATCGTCGTCATCCCCTTCATGTCTGCAAATTAAAGAAAGCCCTCTATGGCTTGAAACAAGCACCCCATGCTTAATTTCAACATTTTAATTCATTTCTTCTAAAACTTGGTTTCTTTTGCAACTGCGCGGACACTTCTCTATTTGTCTTTAATCGGCAGGATTATCTAATTTATCTCCTCCTTTATGTTGATGACATCATATTCACTGGGAATAACTCTGCTCTCATCAACCGATTTATCTCCCAGTTGCACTCTGAATTCGTTGTTAAGGACTAAGGCCCGCTGAGTTATTTTCTTGGACTCGACGCATCTTACATCCCAGACAGTCTTTTCCTTAGCCAAGTTAAATATGTTACTGATATCTTAGCCCATGCTCAACTGCTGGACAACAAACTGGTTACCACTCCCATGATTGTCTCTCAACGACTCTCCTCTAAAGGAACTCCATTTGTGGATCCAACTCTCTATCGCTCCTTAGTGGGTGCTTTGCAGTATTTAATGATCACACGTCCTGATCTTGCCCTTTTAGTCAACTCTGTAAGTCAGTTTCTTTAGGCGTCTACTGATGTTCACTTTCAGGCAATCAAGTGAATCCTTCTCTATGTTAAAGGCACACTTCATTTTAGTCTCAAGTTCACTTCATCCTCTTCAATGGGCTTAGTTGCATACTCAAATGCCAATTGGGCTAGTTGCCCAGACATTAGACGCTTCAGCTCTGGCTACTCTATTTTTCTTGGCAATAATCTTGTCTCTTGGGGTGCCAAGAAACAACTGACTGTTTCTCGTTCAAGCTGCGCATCCAAGTACCATGCTCTTGCCCTTACTGTTGCTGAAGTTTTATGGCTCATTCATCTCCTACGAGATCTTCGGGTTACTTTAACTCGCCGGCCTTACCTTCTTTGTGACAACAAGAGTGCAATCTTTTTGAGCTCCAACTGCGTGTTGCCTCACAAGTGAGCCAAGCAAATCGACCTTGATTATCATTTTCTCCGTGAGCTCGTTGTTGCTGGCACTCTTCGTCTTTAGTATGTTTCGTCTCATCTACAACTAGCTGACGTCTATACCAAGAGTATCTCATGGGATCTTTATGTCTTCTTTTGATACAAGCTACGAGTTTGTGTTAATCCCACTTTATTCTAATGGTAATCCACCATAGGGCTGCCTATTTACTTAAAAATAGTCACAAAACTGTAACAAACTATCATAGGAGGCCACTTTTGGGATGTTATAGCCCAGCTTTCAGCCAAGAACTGCTTCATGCAAAAGTGAAGTCGACGCTCATTTTGGAAAGCCACCCGACGTCAAGCAGCAGGAAGCGAATGATTTAATACTTTCCATAAGCTACTTGAGACGAGGGTTGTTTGAATCAACTTGTCGGAGAAAGATTCTCCAACCAGTTCTATAATAGAGAAAAATAATCGACTCGGATGTAAGATTTAATACCAAGCCAACCTATTTCCCAGAGACCCGACTCGAGACTTCAATATGACAAGTTGCACAGCACGTTACTATTCGATTTGATGGTTATCTTCTTCTTTTTGAGTTTTACCGGCCAGAATTTCTTGACATGGCAGACATACATGCATTCACTAAAATATTACAACATACCTATATTGCTTAACTTTCCGTTATGATCCATCATAGCGTCACCCACCCATACTCCTATATATTAAGAATATTAAAACATACCAAGATGCCTTAAATTTTTACGTCCCCCCGCCTATCACGTGCCCTAAGACATACCAAAATATCTTGGCCGTTGTTACCACCGAATCAACACTGTGTGAATGGGTATACGATGTCGTGAAACTGGAGTAAAAAAGCCGGAGTTTTTGGTAGGAACAGAGAAGAAGACATCGAAGGAAGAAATATATGAGAATACATGCAAAGTTTTAAACAATATATAGGTACATCTAAAATATTAAGAAATTATTGGTACATCTGCAAATGTCCAAAAAGATATTTCCTCCATTTCAACGGCAGCACAGAACTGATAAATTATTTGTTAAGCAGAATGCAAAAAAAAAAAAAAACAGACGATAGTCTGTTGCAGGACAAAAAAATCAGCCCATTAATTCTAACGCAAATGCAATTCGGGTGGCATGAATGAATCTCTGCTGACCTTGTGCATCAGGCAGGCAGCGAATCTGTACATCAGGGGGACATCTGCTGGGCATTGGATCTGTTTGGCCTTACATGGCTCCGAGTGATGCGCCAATGCTTCGCATAAGTGGTAAAATGGCCAAAATGCCAACTCCAAAAAACAGTTTGGCATCTTCTCAACCTGAAAACTTAGCTATGAGTAAGCTCACGGCAATGAAAACAACGTAAAGCCCAACAAGACAGAAACCCCAGAACCGTGGAACCCTGAATCCATGCCAAGTCACCACCAACAGAGATCCCATCAAGCTCAAGAACAAGAACACAAACGCCACAACAATACCCAAGTTAAAACGGAGCTCAAACGCCTTTGGATGGGCATTGAATGTCTCTATCGCCAGTGCAGACCCCAACCCAACAAGCATGTTGAACATAGGCCCGGCAAAGCATCCAGCCATTGCCATTGCTGGCTGGCCTGCTTTGGCCACTGCCACATCTGCAACAAGATCGCCCACTGAGTTTCCCCATGCAAGCACCGTCATGCCAAGAATTGATGGAGGGAGCTTCAGTATAACCCCTACTGCTGCCAGGCAGTCTAAAAGCTCGCCAGCAACTGCTGATATCCAAAACACACTCATCATGAATGCCATGAACACTGCAAGTATCTCATGAGAGTTAGGAGGATCTTTCTCAATAATGTAGTGTACCAGTCCCAGTGAGAAGCTGGTGAAGAGTATGACTGCCCAGAGTGGACACTTGGTATTTGGGAGAAGGAACACAATTTGATTGTCCAGTGGGAAGAATGAGCTGCATGAATATGCAAGTGCAAGGGGGCAAAGAACAATGTTGGCTGAGCGGTAGAATCTGCACCATTCAGAAGGCACTGTTGATGGGATTGTCAACTTTAAAAGAGTCACAACTGGGACCTCCCAAATGAATTGAATCTGTCTAAGCACCAACACAGGACAATCAGATGCATGTTTATTAATGATAAAGCAGATCAACCTAGCTAATGAACTGGCAAAGTCAGGGAAAAACAAAGCACAGTGAACTAATGCTGCAGCATGAAATCTCTTTAGCATTCTCAGTAATATTGTTTATTGTAGCTGAATGGTGAAAAACCAAAACCGTTAAAATACAGGTAAGGCAACATTCTGATTAACTATAAACCAAAGGATCAAAGAAAGAGATAAATAGAAAAACTGCCACATCATCATCAAGGCCTAAGTCTAACAACACAAGGTGAGGTATAGTAGACAAAAACTGATATCATATTCATCTTTGGGTCAAACAAGACAAGCAGGAAAACTGTCACGTCATCACGAAGACCCATGCCTAACAACACAAGGTGAGGAAGACAAAAACTGCTATTCTATTCTTGTTTGGATATGGAAACATACACAGGATAACTGTTTCCTTTTTGGAAACTTCAGAATATAGCTTAAAACATCTAGGATCATCACATGCCAGCCAGATGTTATAACATTCTATCATGCAACGCCATATTAATGTCACCCAGTTAGGCTCATCTGGCTATCCCTATCATCCCAACATGATGGAATTGGAGTCCGAGATACAATGTTTAAACTGTCAGAAAAAGGCTCCAATAAGTCAGTTGAAAGATAATTCCACCATCTAAGCTAGCCCTAAGGATGGGCCATTAATTCAAATATGAACTATATGAATCATAAAATGTGGCATCGCATTTGGACTTGAAGAACCAACCAGGTTATTCCAGTACACTCTTATCTCCCCTGCCACACAACTAGACCAAAATTGTGACATAGTTTAAAATACATGGCATCCAGTTTAATGGTTAAACATTTCTTCTCTACTCAAATCCACCTAAAACTAGCAAGGAAATTTCTTCAACAAAAGCCTATTTAATCTATTAAAAAGTCCACTGGAAAAACCCTAATTAAACTAAGCTTCTTCTGACATGAAAACATTCCATTCAAGCCTTTCAAAATAACCATTTCACATCGAACGCATTCCCTTCTTCAATGAAAACAGCCCATTCAAACCTCTCAATAGAACTATTTCACATCAGTGAGAAATAAAGCATTTTGCAATCTTACTTGCCAGCTATGTATGTATTTTGCAATTAAGCCCACCTAAGTTTTGAAAGTGTGCAATTCAAACCTTAATATTTCCAAAAGGACCAAATCCCATAGCAACCTCAGCTAGAATTAAAATGGGTGTTTTCCTAGTAAGTGTGCACAAATAGTGGCACAAATAGGAGCAAATGTGTAATTCTTTTTCTCAGGGTTTTTAATCAATGATAACAACGCCAAGTATATTTTCCATCAATTAACAAGTGTGAACTTTCATAACAGAAAATTTATTAGTAGAGACACACAATAAAGACTAATTGTCACATGTGGGATGAGGGGCCACCTTGGGTTGGGTATAACTTAAACCCAACCACCCCAACTCACTTTTAGTTAAGAGTTGAATTTGGGTTGGGTCGAAAATTTTCTAAATTTGGATTGAAAAATTAAACTTAACCTGACCAATTTTCCAACCCAATATGATTTTAAAAAAAAAGTTGAGGTGGGTTGATGCCTTTAGCAACCCAACCCAATGTTCAACACAATTTGGGTAACATTAGTAATAATATTATACATAAAAATCAGTGTGCATCCTTAATTTAATATTCATTACAAATTTTAATTCATATCCATTAAAATTCAAAAACAATATATGAAAGTCTTCAAAAAGCTATTTGAAGTTTATGAATGAAGCATTAGAGCAATGATTAAATCACAATGCATTTGTTGATAACACCATTTCAATAAAAAAAATTGATTGTGTATAATTAGAAATTTATGATGATAATCTATAATTTATTTAAAGTAATTTATCAAGAACCAAACACAATGGTCAACCCAAACATGAACTGAATTCCTTAGAGTTGAACTAGAGTTGAGCTGGAGTTTTAGAAATATGGTTTGCAATGTAGGATTGGAGTTTTAGAAAAGCAATATTGCGTTGGGTTGACATCAACCTGATGCAATCCAACCAGAGTTCCACCCCCATGTGGGGTGAAGACAGTGGTGCCACTGGGCAGGTTTGGGATGTCTGTTAGGTGCAACCCAAGGTTGCCCAGACCATGTGTTGCTGTGGCACATGGTGGAGGAAAAAACTTCCAGTATGCCAACTTGTCCAATATGCAGTATGGAATGTACAGATCATGATTGTTAACCTACTATATACCACAGATATATGAAGGATGATTATAGAAAACTCATATCAAAGACTGCCGTGAAGGCATCCAGGGTGTTATTATAGCAATAAGGTGTTAACTCATCATTTATTTGCATTAAAAAAAGTAACAAATCTATTCAAAAAGTTAGATTCGAAACGTCTGTCAATGCATGAATGACTCAAGATAGTGTCCCTATACCTTATGACAACACGACTAGAAGACACTTAACTAGGATATATATGCATGATAGACTAAGGCAAAGACTAGGTCTGACTTTAGGTGCATACTCCATTTGAGCAAAATCTAATCAGAATATTTTCTTGATATGAGGTCCACACAACATATCTGACCTATCTTCTCACAAGTCCTCCAATTTTTAGCCACTGAACTATGCAGTGATAATTGTAATGGTGAATACTTGTGTTTACATAATCTAAAACAACAATATACACAATCATGTGTAATTGTGTACTCACATAATGTACAAAAACAATATGGAGAATCATGGGTACCAATTTATGTATGCGATAGTAACACAGATGCAGTCAATTATAAAATATCAATAGATGGCCTTGACATTTAGGCACTGGTTGGACTTTAACTATGTCTGGCCAAATTATTAGTTAGGGAAAAAAGGCATCCTTCCAAGCCCACACCTATGCATTGTGGGTTTTAAGTACCCACTGTCCTCACCAGGTCAGTGATCCAGGTGAATGTCATCCAAAGGGCTATTTGGATAAGGGGTAAATGAAAGGAGGATTTTGAAAAACCATCCCCATTGCTCGATAAGACATTTACCTTAGTCAACTTTACCTCACCTATTACTTTGATAAGACATTTGCTAACCCCAATCATCTCTTGCCTTTTTCACAGTCAAACATATCTTTTCCATCATCAATACAATCATTTCCAAAAAAAGATAAAATAAAAATAGATCTATTTTATCTTCATCTAATACTTTGTTGAATTTATTTGCACTGTTACTGAGATCATTTCCTCTAGGTAAACATTACATTAACCTTTACCCAAACAACCCATAAAAGCACACCAAAAAATCTACCTAGCATAAATAGGTCTATTTGTGCAAGTTATATCCATGTTTTCTTGACAAAAAGAACACAATATCTTGACATACTACTTTGACTGACATAAGTCATAAAAATAAAAGCAACTCACCAACTAGGTCATGCTTTTTCCATCTCCAATAAGGATAGGTAATTGATTACCTCATTGTCACGGGTAAATTCAAGGGCATGGGTATAGCACCAATTGGCGGGTACAAATAACCATAGAAATAAAGTGATGCAACCCATCAAAAGCTCTAAGCATCTTGTTCTATGTATTGTCAATGCCACTATTTTTCTTCTATGGCTTTACAAGAAAAATTCAGAAACACATTGGTGGGTCTGAAAACCTAGATACTTCACCCACATATATTGGATTCACTGACTACCAGACTACCAAGCAGCTTTCATGGTTATTGGATGCACTGACGCCCAAGCCTTAACTACTTGGGGTGAGCAAACTTCAAGAGACAATAAAACCAATCTTATTAGTGGACCAAAGAGTCTGGACAGAAGGTTAGCTGCAATTTTTAAACTATGTAGGTATGTCCACAGCTTTAAACAAATTATGTAGAGATACCTACAAATGACTCCCCATTTTTTGGAAAAATGTCACCCCACCAGATTTTCGGACAAAATGTTCCCACCTGTCAGGGAACCACATGGATGATGAATAGGATTGAGCAACCACCAAATCAAAATCACAACCTCCCATAAACCTGATGTGCAGATGCAGGAATGAAAAAGGAGAGGGGGAACAGTGGTGGTTGTGGAAAAGAGAAGGGATGGATGAAAAGATATTAAGTTCTGAAATTCAGGTTCAATTTGGGTTAGGTTGCCTGACCAAACCTAATTTGCAAATTGTGTCAAACTGATTTCTATATTTACCTAACCCAACCTGACAAAACCAGGCTGGGTCAGTCAAGCCCTTAGTTACTGAACATTAAAAACGTTTGGTAAAATTGATCACTAGTAAGTGGATAATACCAAAATTCAAAAGGAAAAAAAGTGAAGACAATTAGGTGACCAAATAGGAGCAAATATGTAATTCCTTTTCTTAGGGTTTTTAATCAATGATAACAAGACCAAGTGTATTTTCCATTAATTAACAAGTACGAACTTTTCGTAACTGAAAATTTATTAGTAGAATCTCACAATAAAGACTAATTGTCACATGCTGGATTAGGGTCAACTTGGGTTGGATTTAACTTGAAACCCTCACTTTTAGTTAGAGTTGAATTTGGGTAGGGCAGCAAAATTTTTAAATTTGGATTGAAAAATTAGAATTCAATCAACCCAATCCAATTTTAAATAAAGTTGAGTTGGGTTGATTCCTTTAGCAACCCAACCCAATTTGGGTAACATTGGTAAGAATATTGTATAAAATACACATGTGCATCCTTATTTTAATATTCGTTAACCTGTTTAATTCATAGCCATTAGAATTCAAAAAAGCTATATGAAAGTCTTCAAAAAGCTATTTGAAGTTTATGAATGAAGCATTAGAGCAATGATTAAATCACAATGCATTTGTTGATAACACCATTTCAATAAAAAAAATTGATTGTGTATAATTAGAAATTTATGATGATAATCTATAATTTATTTAAAGTAATTTATCAAGAACCAAACACAATGGTCAACCCAAACATGAACTGAATTCCTTAGAGTTGAACTAGAGTTGAGCTGGAGTTTTAGAAATATGGTTTGCAATGTAGGATTGGAGTTTTAGAAAAGCAATATTGCGTTGGGTTGACATCAACCTGATGCAATCCAACCAGAGTTCCACCCCCATGTGGGGTGAAGACAGTGGTGCCACTGGGCAGGTTTGGGATGTCTGTTAGGTGCAACCCAAGGTTGCCCAGACCATGTGTTGCTGTGGCACATGGTGGAGGAAAAAACTTCCAGTATGCCAACTTGTCCAATATGCAGTATGGAATGTACAGATCATGATTGTTAACCTACTATATACCACAGATATATGAAGGATGATTATAGAAAACTCATATCAAAGACTGCCGTGAAGGCATCCAGGGTGTTATTATAGCAATAAGGTGTTAACTCATCATTTATTTGCATTAAAAAAAGTAACAAATCTATTCAAAAAGTTAGATTCGAAACGTCTGTCAATGCATGAATGACTCAAGATAGTGTCCCTATACCTTATGACAACACGACTAGAAGACACTTAACTAGGATATATATGCATGATAGACTAAGGCAAAGACTAGGTCTGGCTTTAGAGGCATACTCCATTTGCAATGTACCCAATGAGCACAACATAAACAGACTATCTTCCTGATATGAGGTCCCGACGGCATATCTGACCTATCTTCTCACAAGTCCTCCAATTTTTAACCACTGAAAAATGCAATTATCAAAAATACAGTGATAATTGTAATGGTGAATACTTCTGTTTACACAATCTATAAACAACAACATACACAATCATGAGTACTTGTGTACTTACATTGTGTACAATAACAATAGGCAGAATTATGTGTGCCTACTTATGTATGAGACAGTTAAACAGATGCAAGCAATTATAACATATCAATAGACGGTTTTGATGTTTGGGTATTGGTTGGATTATAGCTATGTCTAGCCAATTATTAGTCAGGGAAAAAAGGCATCATCCCGAAGCCACACCTATGTACAGTGGGTGTTAAGTACCCACTGTCCTCACCAGGTCAGTGATCAAGGTGCTAGATTCACACTATGAATGTCATCCAAGGGGCTATTTGGATAAGGCATAAAAGAGAGGAGGATTTTGAAAAATCATCCCTATTGCTTGATAAGGCATGTAACTAACTTAGTCAACCTTACCTCACCTATTAAGACATTTACTAACCCCAATCAACTCTACATTTGTCACTGTCAAAATCTATCTATTTTATCTTCATCCAATACATTGTTGAATCCATTTTCACTCTTTTGAATTCATTTTCACTCTTACTAACGTCATTTTCTCATATCCTCTAGGTAAACCTTAAATTACCTTGAATCCAAACAACCCATAAAATCACACTGACAAATCTATTTAGGATAAAAAGATTTATCTGTCCAAGTTATAGCCATGTTTTCATGACACAAAAACACAATGTCTTGACATACTGCTTTGATTGGCATAAGTCACAGAAATCAAAGCAATTTTTCCATCTCCATTAAAGGATAGGTAAATGATACGCTCGTTCTCATACGTAAATTCGTGGGCCTGTGTATAGCACCGATTGCTGGATATGAATAACCATATAAAAAAACTGATGCAACCCATCAAAAGCTCTAAGCATCCAGTTCTCTGCATTGTCAATGCCACTATTTTTCTTCTATGACTTTACAAGAAAAATTCAGAAACACATCGGTGGGTCTGAAAACCAAGATAATTTGCCTAAGTGTATTGGTTCTCAGCATTGTCGATGCCACTATTTTTCTTCTATGGCTTTACAAGAAAAATTCAGAAACACATTGGTGGGTCTGAAAACCAAGATAATTTGCCTAAGTGTATCGGACTCACAGACTACCAAACAGCTGACATGGGTCTTGGACACACTTACTGCTAAGCTTTAACTAATTGGGGTAAGCAAACTTCAAGAAACAACAAAACCAATCTTATTAGTATTTTCTGGATGCACTTATCAACCAAACTTAATTAATAATCAAAGAAAGCAACTGAATTATTTTCTCTCTTTTGTACACATCTTGAGGACCTCGGTAGCTAAGAATTGCAGTTATAATTGAACTTGCAGTGAAAGGACTGCATTTGAAGAATCTCTAACGTTCTCATCTTTAGTGTAGCAAAATTCCATTACTTAGTTCGCTTTTTGCAACCAATGGAAGACAAAATAAAATTCACAGAGAATTGAATGCAAACCCCAAGAACAATCTGAGGCATACCTTCCCAAGAAGGCCAGGCTTCTCAGAGATCGAATCCCCCAACCCATCTCCATTGACAAAATCCGGAGCCTTAACGCCCTTCTCAACCTCCCCAACCAAACTCATCTCCTCCACTTTCCTCCCGCTGCCCCCAACACCCACATCCATCCAGAACACAAATCCCACAAAGAAAACATACATAGCAACAAACCCAACTGCCTGCCACAGATAAATCTCCGCGCTGAGGTAAACATAGAACAAGAAGAAGGCGGCAACGAGGTAAAAGAACACGTCACGGATAAAGGGCGACGGATCGACCGAGAATGGAGCAGCATAGATAGCAACAAACCCAACAACGAGCGCGGATACAAAGGTTCCAGCAGAGAGTATGGCACCAAAACCAGTGCGCGCTTGGCCACCACGGACGGCGGCGACAGACGCAAACACATCGGGGGAACCATTGCCCAGGGCAAGCAGAGTGACGGCAGCCTTACTGGGGGAAAGATTGAGGAGAGAAGCGAGCTGGGTGACAACGACCGAGAAGCGATCTTGGGCGGTCTTGACAAGGAAGTAGAAGTGGAAGAGGAGTATCAGAGCGAGGCAAGGGATGGAGAGAAATGGGTTTTGGGAGAAGAAGCAGAAGTGAAGAGAGGCGTAGTTGAAGAGACCATTAGAGTCGCCATTACAATGGGAGATAGAGAAGGAGCACCGTTCTCGGCTAGGCCTGAGGAGTACGGAGGAGCAAGGAAGAGAAGGAGGGTTTTGGAGGAGGGATCTGGAAGGGAATTTGGAGAATGTTGGTGGGTTTCTGGAGAAAGAAGGGGAGAGAAGGAAGAAGAGAACAGTGACGAGGAGGAAGAGAGCGATTGCGGAGGATTTGAGGAAGGGCAGGGCGGTTCCCATTGAATGGGCCACACCCGGGAAATGTTGCATTGCATGCAGGCATAAGCAGTTTGCTCGTCGGTGCGGATCTGGAGGAGCGTTTTTGGTATTGTATTGATTTGATACTCTGGCAGGGTGTGATGTATGATGTGCAGCCACCCTGAGAACATGTCAGTTAAATCTAATTGAATGGCACGCTCTGCCTGTCTGCGAGTGGCCAAATTAATTAACAAGGGCTTCAGATGGTACCAGTAAGGTACGTTGAAGTTACGGTACAAAAATCCAAATGATGTTGTCTCGATCCAATGAATTAAAAAATACTCATTTAAAAGAAACGACATGTTATTGCATAGATAAATTGCGGAAAACTTATCTTGTAGCATAGACCTCATAAATTTTTTCTAAGCAAATACTATTTCACATACTACACTTGTTGCCACTACTTGCTCTACTTCTATTGATAATCCCATTATCTTTTACTCTGTAGATGACCGTAAGATAATATTAGATCTAAGAAAGAATATATAACTACTTATACCTTTTTCGAAATGAAATTGATAGCTTGCACGAGTATTGTGTTGGTCAATAAACCAATGATCCAATGGCTGCAATAAATCATCTTGTCCACTTTTTCTTTCCCATTGTCTTTAATTATTTTTTCATTTCCGGTCATAAGGTGGTCATTAACTTGCAATTGACCATGTTAAACTTCTTAATAAATCATCTACATAATTTTTTTAAGAAATAAATTTTAGCTTGGTTGGTATTTTCTTGCATACTAAGAAAATACTTCATGATGATGAGATTTATCATCTTATATTCTCCCAATGGCTATTTTGAAATCTTCAACCACATTTAGATTGGTATTAGTATGTATCAAATTATCAAAATAGCTATTTTGAAATCCACATCTAGATTGGTAGTAGTACGTATAAAATTATCAACATTGTGGTATTGGGGGAAGAGGTGGGATGGCGTGGTAAATCAAAATTTTGGGTGGGCTAAATGTAAGATGAAAATTTTAACATATTTATATTTACTCTAAAATAGTTATTATTTTAATGGCCCACCTATATATATTTAAAACTTATTATATTCTTAATTAAATAACTAAAATGAATGGGTTGGATCTGTGGGGTCCTGGTAAATATGACACGTACCCAAGAGGGAATAAATTAGTTATTTCTAAAGCTAAAACTCTAAAACTCAAATCAAGTAAAGAAACCAATCTAAGTGCGGTTATGCAAGAATATGAGAATAAGAAACACAAACACAAGTGCACAATAAAGTAGATGGATATTTTTATATTACTTTGAACCACCCCTTGGCTTAAAGAATAAGAAACACAAACACAAGTGCACAATAAAGTAGATGGATATTTTTATATTACTTTGAACCACCCCTTAGCCCTTAATCTATTCTCTAAGGTTTCCCGGTTTTCATTAACTACTTGTAGAAACACTCAAATAATGTAGTCTATGACTATCTTCTAAATTTCTATTCTAGGAGGTATATAAAACATGTTTCACAACCATCTCCTAGATTCCACTGAGCACAAACAAATACAACCACAAGAATGAAGAGAGCATAAACAAACGCAACCACAAGAATGAAGAGAAATTTCTCGGCTCACTCAATAAAACGGGATATCCAAGCACTAATACAATACTCAATGAAAGCATGGAGAGATTAATGTCTCTTGTTAGGCTAATTTATAATTGACATAAATACAATATCAAATAAAATGAAATAAAAAGAAACAAATTTGAAAATCTGTAGAGTTCCTCTTGAGATGTTGAGAAAGTTGGACGCTTGAACATTTACTCAAGGCTTTGTAGAAGATGGGAAAATAAAAGCTTGATCTCTCCTTTTTTTTTTGTTTTTTTTTATCAAAATGGGTTTCTTTTCTCCTTTTAAAGTCTTCTTTCGAAATATAGTCGCTAGAGAATGTTTTGATTGTTTTTCAACCGTTGAAGGTAGTCGGTGAGCTTTTCCAA
>JAYJMB010001545.1:19973-36459 GCA_036873735.1 Pouteria campechiana
CTTCTTTCGAAATATAGTCGCTAGAGAATGTTTTGATTGTTTTTCAACCGTTGAAGGTAGTCGGTGAGCTTTTCCAACTTACGACGTCTCTTTTTAAAAAGCTGACGGCACATTCCCTCAAAGCTTCAATCAAATGCCTATCAGTTGATGCATCACCGAAAGAATTCTTGAATGGTCATTCGTGGGATGATTGCTAAATAAAGTTTAAATGCTGAAACATTCTTTTCGTCTTCATTAGTTAATCCATCAATTGAAATGTATTGCCAGGTGCTTTGCCTGAAAGTGCAAGACTTGTTTCCTTTTTGAATGAAATTTCATGAGCGTTTCCAGGTATTTGCATATCTTTTTTTCCTTTGCCTAAAAGCGCAAGACTTGGTTTTTTTGAATGAAATTTCTTGAGCATTTCCGAGTATCTGCATATCTTTCTCAAATAACTTTTTGTCACCTTTTAACATTTCTTTACAAATACATTCTGTTACATATAAACCATT
Source organism: Pouteria campechiana (assembly GCA_036873735.1). Taxonomy (NCBI): domain Eukaryota; kingdom Viridiplantae; phylum Streptophyta; class Magnoliopsida; order Ericales; family Sapotaceae; genus Pouteria; species Pouteria campechiana. The sequence goes on from JAYJMB010001545.1 coordinate 20,465, forward strand.
AGTAGTTAAACCAAGTCATAAACAAGGTTTATTATCATCAAAATCGACCTTAGAATTCATAAGATCCCATCAAAACAGCAAGGTAGCACTCACTTGGATCCGTGTCACTTTGGGCTGTGGTGGAACTGATTCTAAGTGATTAGCCTATGAGGAGTCTACTTTAATCTATATAATGCCCTTTGTAGCTTATATACTTTGATTTCTTGACCTTTGATAACATAACTTTTTAGTTGCTTCAAATAAACTTCCTCTTCAATTCCTCTGTTAATAAAGGTTATATCCAATTGGAATACTCATAATGCTAACTAAGGGATCCAACTCGAGTAGTTGATCCTACTTTTATCAATGCATTAATACTGGTCCATTTTAACGAAATTATGCATCATCTAAACATGTTTTTAAATGGTTTTTGTTGAATAGGGGACTGTATATTTTGCTCCAGATGTGAAAAAGTTAGGACATTCAAAAGGCAAAAGAAGAAAGACTGCAAATAAAGGACCCCCAAAAGAAGAAGTAACAAGAATATAAAGGGAAATTATACAGAGAAGATTCCGTTATAAAAGAACCATTTCATTTGGTTTGACCAGGAGAAACGGTTGATTCACGTGAAAATTAAGTCTACGGTTGAGATTGCGAGGGTTTTTTTGAAAAATTATAAATTTTTTGCTATTAAACTCTCTTAAAAATGCTATTAATCCCTTCAAGCCGGATTAAATACTATCAATCACTATTAGAGTTGTCAAAACCCAAAAAAGCAGTTAGATAACATCGGCCCATCAAACAATATCAACCCTATCTGCTACTCAACCCTGAAAACTCATCATAATCGTCAATCCTTTAAACTCCATCTACTACACGGCCCTAAAAGTCCGTCAAACGCTATCAAATGCTATCAAAAGTCCATCGAAACCAACATCAATTTCACGACTCATCATTAAAACCAACAAGGTCCATCAAGCAGCCCATCAACCACTATCAAAAGTTATCGAATCAGTATTGAGTCATTCGATATTAGCAGAATTCAATACATTGTTAAAAATCATATATTTATTTTTTAATAATAAAATGTACATAGCATACTTTATATAAGTAGAGTAACAATCTAGATAGTTCGGGTCTTAAAATATAAGTTCACAAGTAATGTCTTTTAATATTTTTTTATTATTACGGAAATTACCAAAAAGCCCTTCATAATTAAAAAGAAACCATTGTCTACATTGAATCACGTGTAGGAGGCTAGAATATAGTGAAAGAGGTCACAAAGTTTCCTCTTCAACCACAGAAAAATCTCAACTACAATAGTCAGGTATCCCGCCACCAGCTCAGACAACTCCAATCAAAAGGCCTATATCTGCTCCAAAACTAATAGAAGCTACAGAATTTGCATCTATGACTGGGAAAAAATTCGATGTTAATGAGAGCTTAAAGCAGGTAGTTAAGAAACTGTGAAGGGTTTACACAATGGGTTGTCAAAGAAGCAAAAGTATGATTTGAAAACTACTTATTAAACATGCATCGTATTTTGATCACCTAGTTTTCATATTTTTATTTTTAATTCTATTATGCGCTTATGGATTTGTTCCTTGATTTCAAATTGATAGATATGTCGCATATTGTAGTGAACCGGTGAGTCGTCTTTACAGCTAATTTACCTACATTTCCTTGTTATGTTTCATCTGAACTTATTGTTTAATGCTGCTCGTTATCCTCATATCATACCTTCTACTCAAGAGCATCAATGGCATAACAACCATCGGCTTGCAGTTTATACAAGTTGGTTTGGGGAAATGCAACATTCATAAAATCTAGAATTATAGTAGGAGCATCAATGGCATAACAACATCTTGGAATTACTTTGGATGTTAATAGCAAGTGACATACGTATTTTGGCATGGTTGTAACGTGTGAAAGGTTATCTTATACATTTTTTTGGATTGATTAATGTAATGGAATTGTATTGTGTGAAATGCTTTGGACGTTGACCAATTTTGAAGTTTTAGCAGAATCACACACTGAATGGACTTTCACCCTAGAGATATACTCTTGAGTAAAATCGGACAAGTTTTTGCGGCACTAGAATTTTCTTTGTGCTGCCCACCAGCTAATCTGAATTCAATTAAAATTTTCTTGGTGCTGCACACCAGTTGATATAAATTCAATTTTCTGGGTCCATGACATCCACAGCAGGTGCAAATCATGGCCCGTTCTCTAGTGGATGTCTCAGCGCTAAAACCATATCCCAACCTCTAAAATTTACTCATAAATGACCAGTCTAGCAAGAAATAATAAATTGTTCTAAACTCTTCTGTTTTCACTGTTCCTCAACTATTCCAGCACTCCAATGGCCTGAACTTCAATTGCACCAAGACCCCATTGATTGAGCCAGTCCTAGACCCTCAGAAAGGAACCCCATTGCCCAATTTCTAATGAACATGTCCTCTTAACAAAATAAAAGTGAAAGCATTTAAGCTTGCTATCTGTATTCCTGTGGAAGTCGGTAACCGGTCATGACTATTTTGTCAGCAAACATCTTGCCAGTCTTGGGCATGACATGCCAGTGAAGGGTCAAGTTGAATTCTTTCCCACGCAGATTGCTTCCCTGTGCAGAAGGAAAACAAAACGTGGAAAAAAAAAAAAGCAATGAATTTGAGTATGAGAAAAATACGGGAGGATATGAGAGACTAGACGGCGATTGGGGTCCTCTTGACAATGTTTACAGAATTAGGAAGTTAAAGGCAAAACAAACTAAAGTTAACACAATCAATAGGAAGAGATGCCAAAATGGAAGGTTAACATTATGCCATCCATAACATGGGACTAGTCCTAAATTACTGTTTACCATATTTCATTCTTAGAACAGAAAAAGGAGAAACAAATGAATGAAATAGAAATACTCTTTTGCTTATCACTACAAGCAAACCTATCACCGCTCCTCTTGCAGAATTCAACAAGAGATGCATGGCATTGTTATCATGTCTACATATATGCATGTGTCTGGGTGGGGGTGAGATTGGCTGTCATCTAGCTGCCTCAGCAGCCCTTTTGTCCATTGTTGCACACTTGACACAGTCAATTTTCAGAAAACAGAAAAGGAAAAGGAAAAATGCACTGACACAGAAATATAAGAATAAAATATCCCAAGATACATGTGCTGAATACTCATATACCTCCATAAAGTTTTCTCCAAAGTTTAATGTTGATACACTACCAGCAAGGCGGATATGAAACATGTGCATTTTTATTAGTTTGCATAAGACATGCAAGCAGTGGACCTTTCTGGATGAAAAAATTTTATTAGAAAAACAAAGAATAGGAGAAAGTCCAAAAGACACAGATCCATCACAACCTAAATAGAAAATGATGCATCACAACCTAAGTAGAAAATACCATATGCCCTACAAAAGCCAAGATCCCGAAAGTATGGGCCTGTTTTCTAATTGGTTTCATCACAAAATAGCCAGGCCCATTTTCAAATATACTTGACAAAATAGAGGTTTAACAGAAATAGTTCAATCCAGAGTAAGAAAAATTGACACCCCAAAGTGCTTCAGTTCATGTAGCCTTGGCTCTGGACCATGAGGTCAACTTCTCCCATAAGCATGATAGGTAATCTGAAATGCATTGTCTGGCAATGAAATTTCCAGTTTCATCGGGGCTGATAAACAGGGAAGTCAACACGTCAAGCAATCAATGGGATCACTGGAGTCGGTGACATTTCATTGGTGCCAGTATATGAAGCTGTCAACAAACTGGGCAAGCCAATGCTTCTTCTATGCCTAGGTCAATCAAGGCCGATCATAAGCCTCGAAGGTTGAAAAAAACACCTGTATCCATCTGGTAAAGGGTTTGGATTTTGCATAATCAGGTTGGGCTCAAGGCAGTTCTGGGTTTCCTCATGATCTTTATAAAACTAACCTAAATACCTGAACCCCCAAAAGGTATGAATTTGGACTATTCTATATGTAAAGACCATCTTCAAGTGGCCCATAAAATCAGAAATGAAAAAGGAAAAGAAAAGGCAGAATTCAAACATTCCACACATACATGCTCAGAGCGATCATCAAACTTATTTTGAAAAATCAACTGCAACTTAATAGTAGACAGAAGGTGCAGTTTACCTGATCCTTGAATCGATACTTGTTTGTGGTGTGAACAGAGAACTTTGCATGCTCTTCTGATGGTATAATACCATCCCAAAGTGAAACCTGTTGAATAATAACTACATTAAATTCATGAGTTTCCCAAGTATCCTGAAATATAAATATCATTCAAAATCATATTGCCCATGTCAAACATGCAACAGGGATGAAATACATATGATTTTATATATATACATATACATATTTATTTATTTATATATATGGGTCCCAATTCAATGGAACTAGTTCCACCCAAATTGTTTCATGAAACCTTTCCATTTGAGCCCTTGATGATTTTATAAAATCCAATCCAATCATCTTATTTAGCATTATTTGTTTTACCATGACATCAAAAATCATTTCAATCAGAGTCTTGTGTGGGCTGCACAATCTAAAAAAGTAAAAAATCATATGTAAAAACTCATACAAGCATTCATCTAGATGGGACGAATACTTTAAAAGGAATAGATACTTAATTAAAGGCTCTGAAATTCATGTACGAATCAAACAATTTTAAGCATTGATATTCACTCTTAGATTATCTCAATTTTTGTAGCCCATGCAAAATACTAAAACTTAGATTTAGATAAATTTTAGGTTCCTAGCTAAACAAGTGATGATACGAGTGACTCCATGCAACCCATTCATTTTCAAAGCAAAACAAAGTTTTGATGAAATTCAATTCATTCATCATATTTACAACTAACTATTTATTTGAAATACATACTTGTGTGCATGAATTACATACTTCTGTGTCTCATTGGCTATTAATAACTTTCAGTGACTAAAATATTTACACCCAAATGATTTTAGTTTCTTGGCACATATGAGTTTTCAATCAACATAATTTTTTAGCATCATAAATAAACATATACTGAATAATATTATGAGTGGGTTAGAACAAATAAAAATATGTTTTTTCATAAAAAAAAAGAAGAAGAATAGGTTGCATGGAGTTATTTCATGCAACCGGTTGTATTGAAAAATTACCAATATACAACCAATTGCATGCAACTTTTTTATTTTTGGTTTAAAATGATACTTTAATTAAATCTAAGCCAAGAATCATATTTATCAATATATGTTTAGATACGATGCCAAAAATTACTTTGATTGAAAATCCGTGTAAATCATAAAAATAAAAATATTTAAGGATGAGTGTTCAACCATTAAAATTGTTTAATGTTTAAGGGTATAAGCAAGTATATAATTTGATATCTAAACCTTCAAAAGTACTTATCCTATTTTAATGAATAATTTTATACAATTCCATAACAATTCAATACTTAAAGTAAATTGATTTAAATGATTTTCATATTTTGCATATCATTTTACATCTTTTCAAATGTCATAGCCTACATAAGCTTCCAATTTAAATGATTTCAATTGCTCTAAGTTCTAACTAAATAAACTATAATAAGCATGACGAATGGGGTAGATTTCGTCTATTCATCAAAATTGACCTAAAACAACTAGTTACTCCATGCACCCAGTTGTATTGAATCATTGCATGGAGTGACTCCATGCAACCTTTTGTTTTAAGTTTAAAGTGACATCTTAATTAGATCAACACCAAGAATCATATTTGTCAACATTTATTTAATTATAATTTCAAAAATATCATGATTAGAGATTTATATTGTCTTTAAAATTAAAAATATTTGAGGGTAAATATATAATTGTTAAAATTATTTAATATTTAAAAAGATGCACATAAATCTTGATTTATAAGATTTTAAGTATTTTAGCTAAATGAATGGTGTTAAGTATGATGGACAGATTCGATGTCGTTTAATCATCACATTTGGCCGAATATGAAAAGATTGCAAGTCCATGCAACCAATTGTACTGAAACATCTCAGTATGTGAAAACTCCCCGTGTGTGTGTGTAAAGATTTTATATGGTCAATTATATGAAGCCTTATGATAAGGTTGACACTCATAGCGATCTTATTGGTGTTTTAAACTTAAAAAGTTCCGATAACAACAAAAAATTAAATGTAAAATTCAATGTTTGTAAATGTGCATAAAGTATTATACTCTAGAAAGAAGACTATACTCATGCCACATCTTTCGATATCAATCATTCTATAATTATCTATACCAATCAAGTGCTTTCGCTAGCCCCATACAAGTAGAATCATATTAATATTTAACAGAACTAACTAATAGGTATGCCAAAATGAAATCACAATTTGACTGTGCATCAACAAGACTAAATAAATTGCGACTTAAAATCTTCTTGCAAACTGTTTAAATCCTTCTCACTCACTAATCTTTTTTGTACTTATACGATCTATCATGACTACTAATCACCTCCAATTTATATAACTCTACTCTAGCAATTAAAATGAATGCAGAATTTAGAATCCAATGGGATCAGATTACATAATCCAAACGAGTTCTTTGGAGTATCAAACAATATATGAAACTAACAGGATTCTTTCCCTTCTTGTCATGACAGGGACAACCCGATGAAAATATATAAAAGTGGTTTCAATATTTCGTACAATTTTACTTGTAAACACATTATTTTAGGTATAATATTTGAATGATCAAAGCCATTCATGCGATACAAGTAACTTTTTAACTTTGTTAATATATTTTTTCAATAAATGGTAATAGACCACTAGTAGTTGATATAGTTGATATACAAGACAATGACAACTAACGCTTATTATTGAAAAGATTAGATGATTAAAGGAAAAAGATAGATAATTATAAAAAATTTAGATATATACACTTTAGTTAGCTCATGAATTGTTTGGATTGTTATAAAATAACTTATGTAGTTTTATAAATTTCAAAAGATTTAACATCAAGTATAGACTTCTTTGTATAGTGCAATAGCTTATGTGATTTTATAAATTTCAAATTTTTATTTAATTTACATTGTTATTGAAGCTTTTAATTTAAATGAAACCAACTGGTTTTCTACAAGCATTGACCATATTTTAAGGATTGATATGGTCTATTCTATGAAACTTTTCCCTTCACCCACCATGATGTTTTAATCAAATCCAAGCAACCGTCATGCTTAACATCATTTATTTAGTATGCTAGACTAAACAAATGATGCTAAGCATGAAGGTTGTCTTGGATTTGATTGAAACATGATGTTGTTTAAAAAACTCAAGGGATTGAATGTTGCAACCCATTTCACAAAAGAAAATCCCATCGTAGTAGTCAATCTAATCACATTTTTCTAGGCAAGATTTTTCAATCACTGTTTTCATTCTTTTTCCTAAGTCCTCATCCCACAACTAATTCCATCAATTTGATTCAAATTACTACTATAGAGAAAAAGGGTCATCATTAAAAAGCCTCCTCAGTCAACAAATAATGTTCAAAAGAGAAACATCTTAGGCAGCTCCACTAGCAGTAATGCCAAAGAAACAAAGTCACAGTAGCAGGTTCTAAAAGTACTATTTTTTCATTTTCAACTCATCCGTACAGGATGTTGGCAGAACAGTGAGAAGCTATGAGTGAGCATGGCTAAATACTTCAGCAAGTGAATTCTGTGGCTGTTACATAACATTTACAGTGGATTATTGCCTGACCATCATGCGACTGCAGAAGTTCAAGCCATTAAAATCTCCATGTATGCATATTTTTTGGGAAAAGGATTAGGTTCCCACTATTTTCTCACCTGGTCAAATCAGTGTGATATGGCCATATTTTGTCGATTTTAAATATGAAAACTGAAATTTGAGTTGGATATGATGAAGCTAAGGTCCGATATCTATTTCCAAGAACCAAAAAGATCTGGATCACAACAACCATTACAGCCCCTTGCCAGTGAAAGTAACAGCTGTACCTTAACAACCACTATTACAATTATTCAATATCTAGACAGCACAAAGTACTACTTATGTACTGATGGTCATAAAACTGTATAAAGCTTACCAAAAGAACCACAAAATAGAATAATTTTGCCCCAGTTTTCTGATGGATATATAGAAATCCTAAAAGCAGTGTAATCAGAACCAGACCGGACCAGCTGGTCAGATCAGTTAGACCATGAACCAGTGAGTTTTGTCTAGTCTAGCTAGGTTCGGTCCCATAGTATTTTTTCCTTTTTTTGATATTATTACTAAAATGAAAGAATGAATTAAAATAGTATATTATTATACAAAAGTTCTATATATTTAGATTAATATCTATGGTTTAAATTTTTCAAAATTACATTATATTATTTTTTTAATTTTTCAAAAAAAAAAAAAAGAAAACCGGTTCAACCAGATGAACTGGCCAGTCGAACCGTGAACCGGACGCCTGATCGGTTCAACCACCAGTTTGGTTCTGATAACACTGCATAAAAGACAGGCCAATCCTTAATGAAGCATGTATGGTATAGATCTACGACATTCAATGCCACAACACAATACACCAGGAAATAGAACAATATTGTCCAGATTATCAACATAAACTAGAAGTTGACTAATCTATGGAGCAAAATTTCACAACACCTGGTTCAGAATTACAGGACTTAGAAGAAAAATAGAAAAGAGGAAGGAATGAGTAAAAGTCTATGAACAAATATATCAAAGCGTACTTGATTCAAAGAATTCTGTGGGGTCGCATATTCTGCTGCTATAAAGACAAAAACCTGCATATAAACAGAAGATTAATTAAATTATGTATTAACCCCAACCCAAACCCTACAGATGAAAGCAAGCTTTTATGTTCTAAGTAATTCTATTATCTTCTAATCATAGCATAGAATGCAAAAACAGATACCGAGAGTGCTTCAATGTAGGCCCTTAATAACCTTACAGATAATGATCCAACCATGCCCCACTACTTGAAAATCTTAAAGGAACAGTTATTTGAAAGTCATAATTATCTACCCACTTCCAAGCTATGGTGCAATGCCTGCACATTAGAACCATTCCCTTGCAACGATCAATTAGGAGGTCCACAATCTACAAAGCTCTTGTTGAGCAAACAAGCCAGATTTCTCCCAGGAATAGTCAACAGTGAGGCATACTGATGAAATTCCTGGATATCACGCAATCTTCCAGATACTGAGATCTTGTAGCACTGAGAATATCCTGTACTGCAATTCCATGGATCGCAAGTTGACAGCAATCCATGCAACAATATTTTTCCAAAATATGCACATTATGGGTCACATAGTAGATGGTGAGCATCCCCTGACTTGCATTGATCAAGCACTCTTAAACATCCAATTAAATGCTTTGAATTGTTCAGATCTCATGGGAGAATTTGGAATTTTAGAAAGAAAATTCAGGTTGAAAATTCATTTTGTAGGCTATAGTTAAACCTTCCAAACTGGTTCTTGAACCATCTACTGAAAGTTACAAATAGCAATACCCATCACCTTATTTCCACAAACGATCACCCAAAAATCTTAGAACAGGATTGTGTGGCAGATCTATTATTCAGATTGAGGCTTACTAATAGTGATGCAATAATATGAAGGTGTATATTGTTACAGCACAAGACATGTAGTATGGAACACATCTCAGATAAAAGCAGAATATCAAGAAAGTCTAAATACAAGCATTTACACTTCATCTTCAGATTTGTAGCTCCTCCTCAAGTGCTTTATCTCTCACTAATTTATGCACTAATGATTCAGATGACATAGCATGTGTTAATGGCATCTAATCTATCCAAATCATGGTTGAAATCATGGAAGCTGATGATTAAAAGCTAAAAACACTCCCACTATCAAATTTTCTTTTGGCCACCTGAAGGTAGTTGCCATAGTGGTGCTCCCATCCAGTGAATTTAATCTTGATATTATCATCAATAATATTGACGATAATATCGTTTGAGCATGCCACCGATACGATAAATAGCCCGAAATTGAGATTATCCATGTTTTCCCTAAAATATACATATTATTGTGGATGTTATAGATTTATCGTCAGATATTATCGATAATATTGGATGCCTAAAAGATAACATCGATTTGGCGCAAAAACCCTCCCATTTGGATCCTGTTTTGGTTTGTGCTCTCTCAAGCCCCATTTTTCATCTTCAAAATTCCCTTTTTTCACATAGAATACCAAGAATTGAAACTTCCATTTGAGTTTTGAAGGAAAAAACTTCATTTGCAAGATCAAATTTAAAGTTTTCTTCTCTAAGGGTCAAAAGCTGTCAAAGCAAAAAACTCAAAATTTCTCTAACTTTTACTATTTTTTGCATTTGAAATTACTTGTTTATTAGATGTTACTTGTTATTGAGCTGTTTTATATAGGTTTAAACAACAAACAAGAGTAGATTTAGGGATTTTTGGACATTTTGGGAAAGAACATGCAATTTGGGACTTCTCCCTAAATTATTTGATTCAACCTAATTATTTTTTATGTTTTATAATAGCACTAATATGATTTTGTTTAAAACATTTACATGTTCAAGAGTGGTTTAGATTAATGTGGTTTAAATAACTAATTGTTCAATAACGAGTTCTTTTCTTGCTAAAATTCATTATACTTCTGTTTGTGTATATGCATTTCTCATTTGTGATTTCATTATTCATTCAAGGATGGGTTTATAAATCTATATTTTTGTTTTGAATGTGTATTTATATTTATAATAATTTATTAAAAAGTTCCATTAAAATTTTCTTAATTTGTTCTATTTTCTAATTTTTCTATTTTTCTGATAAAAATGATATTATCTCCAATAAATTCAATAATTTCTTTTTTCCAATCCATCAATTAATAGGTATTTATTGATATTACAAACACTACTCTAGGGTTACAACTTGGGTCGGGCTGCCCCAAACCCACCCGACCTAACTCAGCTTTTTCTAGGTTTCAGGTTCACTTATTTCAAAAACCAGGTTTCGAATTCAAGTTGAACCCAACCCGAATTTCAACCTGGGTTGGTTTTGAGTTGAGAGGAATCCAGTCCGAATTGCATCTTCTAAAACAACTAAACCCTAAAATATGCTTCAAATCTACCACCACACTCCGCAGCTCATCGCACACCCTTTCTAGAGAACGAGAGAGCAGATCTTCTTCCTCTTCCCTGGTCGGCCGCATCTGCTGTCCATCTCCAAATTCCCTAGCATTTGCTCACTACTGTCACTCCTGCCAAACAGCCATAGCTCTCTGCCTCGTCTCCCAAGCCGTTTCGTCGAAGAAGGACGTCTCACTCACATTCGGCGATTGACATTCTTTTTCCAATAAACTATCCCAACCTACACCCCAAATAGAGCCAGAAACGAGAAAGGGGAAGCTCATTTCCTCTATTGATTGAAGAGACTTTGTTTCCGACTCACTGAAACCCATTTTGGAAGCTGCGTGGAAGTTGTGGCTGCTGTCAAATCTCACCAATGATTGCTGCTGCCAACCTTGCCGCTACTGACATTCCAAATCGATCCATCCTCTGTTGTCGACAACCCAAAGGTAACCCAACTCACCCAAACCCATTTTGGAAGCTACGGCTGCTACCAAATCTCACTGGCAACCGTTGCTGTCAACCTTGCTACACCCTTGAGGTCCAAAAACCCTTGCTACAAGCCTACACCCCTGATGGCTTGACCAACGACAACTTAGCTGCTACCCTATTGCCAACCTTTGTTGCAATGCTACTACTGCTGCCACTGTGCCACACGAAAACAATAAAAACAGCCAAACCTATTTCAATTTTTAGGTACATGACAACTTCTCAATTTTTATTTTTACTTTTTTATTGTTAAATAATGCTTCATTATTAGTATTGCTTTATTATTAGTATATTTTGATGATGATTTTGTGGTGGATGTTGATGATGATTTGTGGTAGATATTTGGGGGGTTTGCGGTGGAATTTCTTAATGCCAGAAGTTTTAGTGAATTGTGCTGAATGTTAATAGTCTGTGCATATACTTTTTAAATGTATTTTATCATTCTATTTATTTGTTTAAATTTGTTGTGAAAAATTTTGAATTAGGGTTTACTCAAAATATGAAAGAAGATATGAATGAAGTAAATGAAACTACAGTTCCAACCATGGAATCAAATACAGTTGATCTCATAGTAACATCTGATGGTCAAGCTCCTAAAGGAAAAAAGAATATGTACCAAAATCACATGTTTAGGAGCATTATGATACGATATTAGATGAAGAACGGAAGTTGGTTTTTGGTATATGTAACTATTATAAAGTCAAATTTAAGTGTCCAAGCAGACTTGGTACTAGTCAGCTTTCAAGGCATTTGGATAAATGTTCACATAATCCTCATAAAAAGTTGAAAAAAGGACAACAAGTATTGTCATTCTCACAAACACAAGCTGATGGTGGCACTACTTCTATTTCTAATTGGAAATTTGATCAAGAAAGATGTAAAAAAGCACTGGCACGGATGATTATTATAGATGAATTACCATTTAAATTTGTTGAAAAAGAAGGATTTAAGGATTTTTTTTTTTTTGAGGAAGTGCAACCACGATTGAAGCATCTATCAATAACCACAGTTGTAAAAGATTGTCTTCAAATATACAAAACAGAGCAAAAAAAGTTAGAAGATGTTTTGAAAAACAAGATTTAGCGTGTCTGACTAAATATATATGAACTTCAGTTGAGAATGTTGGATATTTGTGTCTTACTGCACATTATATAGACACAAATTGGAAGTTACAAAAGAGAATTATAAATTTTTGTCTTCTTTCTACACCATACAGGCTATAATATTGCCAATATGATTTATCAATGTTTAATAAAGTGGAAGATCAATCAGATTTGTACCATTACAATAGGTAATGCTAGTGAATGTTTAACAAAGTGGAAGATCTATCAGATTTGTACAATTACAATGGGTAATGCTAGTGAATGTTTAACAAAGTGGAAGATCAATCAAATTTGTACCATTAAAATAGGTTATGCTAGTGCTAATGATGTGGCTGTAAGAAATTTGGTTAAGAAATTGACAAAAAATAATTCCTTATTGGTAGATGGAGAGCATTTTCATGTTCGATGTGCTGCACATATAGTGAATTTAATTGTTAGGGATGGTTTAGATAAAGTGAAAGAATCCATTGTTCGTATCGGTAATTATGTCAAGTATGTAAGAAATTCTCCTGCAAGACAACAAAAATTTTAAGAATGTTGTGATAGAGTAAAAATTTTAATCGCCAACTCCTTATGTTTGGATGTGTCGACTCGATGGAATTCTAATTTTTTAATGTTGTAGAGTGCTTTGAAATATGACAAGACTTTTGAAAATTTGGAAGAGGTAGATCCTCACTTTCAACTTGAAGATCTTCCAAGACATGATGATTAGGAAAATGCCAGCGTTTTGTGTAAGTTTTTGGAAAGTTACTATGATGTGACTAATGTTTTTATCTAGTTCTTCTTATGTTACTGCAAATCAATACTTTCATGAGGTTGATAAAATTTAATCACTTTTATATGATACCACGGATGAAGAAGATCTTCGCCTTCATAACATGTGTATTAGAATGAAAGCAAAGTTTGATAAGTATTGGGGTTCTATTAAAAAGATGAATATGATGTTGGTGATTGCTCTTGTGTTGAATCCACGTTATAAATTAGAATACATAGAATTTTGTTATTCAAGATATTTCGAGCCAAATGAAGTACAAGAGATATCTAAGAAAGTAAGGGATGGTTTGGTAAAGCTTTTCAGAACATATTAAGCACAGTTACAGTATTCTTTTACTATGTCTACTATGGGCTCGACAACAAGTGAGGGAAGGAAACATACAAGTGAGCAAAAAACCACCTCACTTGGGAGAGGAAAATTTTAAGCAATGAAAGTATGATAAGCAAATTGTTCATCTCAGAACCGAAGTGGATCAGTATTTTGATGAAGGGTTAGAGAAAGACAAAAAAGACTTTGATATTTTAGCATGGTGGGTTGCTTCTAATTATCGAGTATTATCTCGTATAACAAGAGATTTGCTAGTTATTCTTGTTTCCACTGTTGCTTCAAAATCCGCATTTAGTACGGGAAGACGTATTCTTAATCAGTATCGAAGTTCACTAACACCAAGTCTTGTTGAGTGCTTGATTTGTTCTCAAAATTGGCTAAGATCAATGCCAAAACAGACTGAAGAAGAGAAATGTCTAGTAGAAATTGTGCAAGCTGAAGCAGGTAATATGTATATTACTTTATTTAACTTGCAGAAATATTTCTTTCTTATTTATAATAGATCGTAACTTATGTGATTACTTTTCAGAAAATCGGATGAATGTTGGACCTAGCAATACAACCACTAGTCAGTCTCAACTCTAAGTTTGTTGCAATCCTTTGTCTTGATTATTTCAGCAAAGGTAATTATTTTCTATTGTAAAAGGTACTACTTATATATTTCATTCTATCTTCAAATATTTTATATCTTAAAGTAATGAATTTAATTATCATTTTTGTCAAGAAAAAATGACCTTGGCTTGAAGGACTAAATACTAAAAGATAACGTGTGAGGAATATTTCGATGATTTGTTTTGATGACATTTGATGGCTTTGTGTTTTATTCAACTACTTGATGAACTTATTATCTTATTTAGATTTGGAACATTAGTTTGATGTTTGATATATAAATTTTAAGTATGTGATAGATTAATTTTATTTGAATATTGTTGAATATTGAAAATGAATAGTCATTTTTTTACTTATTCACATAACCCGAATTCAACCCAAACCTGACCTAATGAATTTGGGCTAGGTTGAGGTTTTAAAATTAGGATTTGGTTAGGGTTGAGATTTTAAACCTTGCGTTAGAGTTAGGGTTAGGGTTAACCTCAACCCAATTCCGAATAACCCGAGTTGCACCCCTACACTACCATCATACTTATAAGCCTCATGGAATGCACACCTTAGGTGGGTTGCATGTGAATAACATTGCCACAATAGGAAAAACAGACAACCATCCATCCTCCTAATTCATGTGGTAGACCATGCGAAGATGAAATACTATGATTTCTACATTGCCTAACTTTTAAGGTGTAAAAACCTGATGGAAGGTTCGGATGTCAGATACAACATAGTATGTTGACCCCACACATAGCATCTAAGACTATTTGTCACGCCTCAAACCCAGAAACAATATAATTAAATGTCATTCCTAAATCCAAGGGTAAATTTCCCAAGATCTATCACACTAATCATCCTATGGGCCCATGTGCAATCTATGGTTCAACAAGTTTAGATTTAATGATTTTCTTTTTTTCATAATTCATTAAATTTAACCAACCAAATGAAATCATTTCAGCCCAAGATTTCTACCATAGGGTAATATCATTATTTAGAACACATCTAACGGTTCATATCTTGAAAATATCATGTATATCATCACACATGAATTTATTTTCATATGTCTATTAAATTTCAATTGGACGTTGTCCACTCAATTTTTTTTCTTTAATAAACGTATATATACATATCATTTCCTAAATTTGAACCTTATGATGTATTCTACACTGAAAGAACTTCATTTCAAGATGTATATGTGGTATTAAAATCTTTCAAATAGATAGAAATTTATCGAAATTTCTATTTTAAATGGACAAGGATATTCCATCATTTAAACAGTCATTTCACATCAAATTCCTACCAAAATCATAGGGTACCTAAACACACAAAACCCAAACACATTTAATGGATTTGATTATCAAAATAACATCCATAAAACTCATTTAAAAATCTCATAAAATAAATATTATAACATTTATCTCAGTTGTGAGATAAATGTACACAGCATGATTATTAGCATATATCTCAACTAAAACATAACTTTTACACATCCAAATGATAATCTTATCAGTATAATTATCACATAAGAGACATAGATACATCCATCTACTAAATATCCACGAAAAGAAATACAGAAAACAGAATCTCCTCCTACTCTCTCTCTCTCTCTCTCTCTCTCTCTCT